>CM035223.1:10375646-10390181 GCA_020233015.1 Callinectes sapidus
ATGATATTATATATATATATATATATATATATATATATATATATATATATATATATATATATATATATATATATATATATCAATGATATTATTAATGCCAGTTGAAAGTCTAAATATACCATTTACGCAGATGACACTAGTTTACTGTTACATGATACAGACATCGATAATTTACATTTAAATTTAAACATTGAATTAGATGTTATTAATAAGTGGATTAAGCACAATTATGTGTAAATGTCTCTAAAACTAATTATATTGTTTTTTATAATCGTTTCATCAAAATTGATATGGCACCTGTAAGCCTAGAGGGTACAGAATTAGAGCGAGTCTGTTATACAAAACCTTCAGGTGTTTATGTAGATGAAAGTATTAACTGGAATTTTCAGATTAAATTTGTAACATGTAAAATATTTCTGATCTGTGGATTTTTGTATAGAGTACGTAATAACATCACATTTGAAGCACTCATTAGTATTTATTATACTCTATGTTATCCCCATTTGATATATTTTGTGTCAGTGTGGGCAAGTACGTGGCACTTTTCAGATGGATGTTTTTTTTTTTTTTTTTTTTTTTTTTTTAGGTTTAATTCTACACAAAGTGTACTTTCCAGGTATAAATTTCTAAGCTTTACTAATATTCAGAAATATTTTGTATTATTATTCATTTACAAAAGTGTCACACAATATCAGGGACCGCAACCTTTAAGAATAGTATCCACATCTCACAGTACTCAAGGTAATAATGTAAATATACAAAAGTGTCACACAATATCAGGGACCGCAACCTTTCAGAATAGTATCCACATCTCAAAGTACTCGAGGTAGTAATGTAAATATAATATGTCCACAATTTAGAACTGCTAACTTTCAGAACAGTTGGTGTGCTCTGGGACTTAGTTATGGAACTAACTCCCCATGCAAATTAAAGGTCTTGTTAACAATGGTAACTTATTCCTTTTTAAAAGATCTATAAAATCTTATTTATGCAACCTTCAAAATCTCTGATTTAGTTCTTATTGTTACATCTCTCTTCCCTTAAATGAATTGTTAATGCTATTATTCTATACTAACACTGCTACTAGTATTACCATTTCTGTTGAACTACCACCACCACCACCACTACTACTACTACTACTACTACAACTACTACTACTACTACTAACTACTACTACTACTACTACTACTACTACTACTACTACTACTACTACATTATTCACACTCACTACTACTACACTATTCACACTCCCTCCTGTGGTGAACGGACGTGCCTGCAAAGTGCTCCTGACCTAAACCATGTATCTTGAGGCTATCAAGGTGCTTCTTGAGGCCCAGGATAGAGCCTTTGAAAGTGCATTGGATATCATTATAGAGCAATTAACAGCACGAGTACAGACAGCGGAAAACCGAACAGAAGACCTAATGGAAAGTCTCGAATTTACACAAGCAGAAGTGAATGACCTTCAAAACGAGGTAAAGGTGCTTCCCAAGTCTGACAGTGAAAATCAAGTACCAATTTTTTAATTAAGATCACGAGTTGAAGAAAGTTGAAGAAATGGAAAGAGTTGAAGAAATGGAAAGAAGATCAAATGATCAGGAAGACTACAACAGACGAAGTAATCTACAATTCACTGGAATTCAAGAAAAGCAGGGTGAGACATGGGAAGAAACAGCTAAACTGTCACGAAGTTGATAGAAGAAAAGTTTCAGTTACCGGCAGTTAAACTTGAACGAGCACACCGAACTGGTCCAGTCTCTCAAACAGGACACCGTGTAATCGTGACCAGGTTTGAGAAATTTGGTGAGCGTGAGGCTGTTATAAGGAACTCCAGGAAGCTGAAATACTGGAATATATATTAATGAAGATCTGTTTGCTGCTTCGCAGGAGTTGAAGAAAAAACAATTTCCCCTATTGAAGAAGGCCAAGGAGGAGGGGAAGATCGCCTTCTTCAGACACACAAGATTAATCATTAAAGAGAGAACAAGACATGTTTCGATCAATGGTGGTGGTGACGTCAGCATGAGGCGGCGCTCGCTGGTTGGTGAGGTGGCAACGCATGGCTCTGGCGTTAGTGACGACGGAGGTGTAACTGCCCCCACTGCTGCTGCTGCTTCTGCAAATGCTGGAGGTCCTGTTGCTTACCCTAGTGCTTGTGGAGAGTATGTCATGGCCGTAGCCGGTGGTGCTGCTAGTCCTTCTGCTTCTGCTGGTGCTGACAGACCTGCCGCATCTCCTACTGGTGCTGGTGGACCTGCTGCTTCTGCTGCTTATGGATCTGCTGCTCCTCCTGTTGGTACCAGTGGTCCAGCTGTTTGTGTGGGAGCCGCAGCTCTTACTCCTGCTGGGACTGGTGGGAGGTGTGCCATGGCCACAGCCGGTGGAGGGCCCGAGGAGGAGTCCTCATTGGAACGAAGCATGTGACGACAGAAAAATCAGCGCAGAAAAAGTAAATGGGTATAGTTCCAGCAAGTTATCTTTTACGTAATGTTAGTATTGGTTAGTGATGATTCTTTGCCACGAATTATCTTTTCGCTCAATATGTGATAATGAGTTACTGAAATCGGCTCTACATTTCTCTTTACAGTCTAATAATGAAATCTGGAATTCCATCCCCTTCTTGTAGGTGATGGAAAATATAACAACGAGATAGAGGTGAATGAATTCTTTGTGCACAATAGGTTTAATGCTGTTCCGAAATAAAGGTATGTATCTTTAGATAACCCTCCCCCGCTATGCAATAGAGCCTTAACCATTTTAAATCTGAGCATTAGATATATTCCTAAATATCTTCAATCTATAAAGGATACAATTATGCATAATAGTTCAATTAATTTTGATATCCTAGGGTTTATAGAAATTAGGTTTGTCTCTCATCTTTGTTCATTGTACGACATACCAGGTACCACATGTTTACAAGATCCAGAAATAGCCATGGTGGAGGAGTTGCTTTATATATTTCAACAGATTATTATGATACAGGAACACAAAACCAATTAACAATTTCTGAATCATTTATCGAAACCATAGCTATTGAGACTATAATTGTAAATAAGAAATATCTGTTTATGTGTATCTATAGACCTCCAAATGGTCATTTTAATAACTTTTTGAACGAAATATCTGATATTCACTCATTGATAATGGATGAAAAATATTATAGAATTTGTATTTTTGGAGATCTTAACAGACCTGTTGAAATGTAGTGATGCAAACTGACATTGAATCCAAATTTGATCATCTACTTTCGTGTCTATTTTCTTGATGAATTTAGATACATAATTTTTCATTAGCAACACTGTCTCTCAACGATCAACAGACCCTCTTACATTACTATTACTATTACTTACATTACTATTATATGCAATGTAGCCCGGGAGGGACACAGAAACAGGTTTCTTTACTTTATTCAAACTTATTGTATCGTGAGTCACAATAATTATATTAGGTTCTTGTTAAGATTGTTTCGTGCACGGTGTTTCGTTACAGTGTGTATTGTCTTTTTATTTATTTATTTATTTTAATTATTTCATTTATTTATTTATTTATTTATTATTATTATTTTTTTTTTGGTGTGTGTGTGTGTGCTATTTTCTTTCCTACTCATGTATGTTTTATGTGTACGTATTCTACGTAGATAGGTCAATGTATTTCGAAATATAGTAGTATATCGATTACTATGTAAATATGTATGTCTTTTATTCTGTAGGGTTTGATTGAAGGCATTACAAAAGAGGGTTAATTATTGTGGGGGTGTGATTTGTGACGTCATCACGGATCAGCGAGGAGGCAAGGATGGAGGAGGTATTGACCATTCTTTATTTTGTAAACTGACAAGGACAGCGGCAGTGTTCCTGGGTGCTGTGCTATCCTTTGTTTGGTGCGGCCAGTGTATTACGGTACGTCTAGTGTGTTAGAATATAATGCTGCATTCCCCTTTTTTTGAACGTGATTATCGAAGATTTTGTGTTTTGTGATTTTGAGTTTGGTGAAACTTCTTGTAGTGTGGACAGTTTACATATCGTACGCACATTGACGGATGATTCACGGTTATTGTACTGTATTCTATTGTATGTATTTCCAGCAGTTGCCATGTACCAATAGGGCGGGTTACGTGCGTGTGCTTCCAGCTGTAGGCATCCACGAATAAAGTGCGTTGTGGGTCTGTGCGGTCAGCTGATGTGTAGGAGTTGCGGGTTGTGTGTGTCCAGTAACGGGAGGTACCGTGTAAGTCACTGATTATTTTGCGTATTTATATTTACCTATATCTTCTTTCATTGTTTTGTTTCTATACTTACTTTCTGTTTCTTATACGAGTGTGTACTGTAGGTGGCAACGTCATTGGTATATGAGAGTGCTTATGGCTGATATTTTGTACACATGTATTATGACTAACTCCTCCTACAGGTTGAAACGTTTCGGGAATAAAGTTGAAACCGATCGCGAAGCCTCTCCCTAGTCATCCTACACATAATAGGTCATATTTATACAGAAGATTTATAGCATTGTTTTCCCTAGCTTAGTTTTTATACCATCAATGTTCCATAATAATATACTTAGAAAACTTGCTTGCTGTGGTCCATCTAAAAAGACTGAAGATTCAAGGAGTCGATCATTACTCCGTCCCGGTACAATTTTCTCTCCCAAAGCATCCAGCCGCACCACACACTCAGCGTTCTCAGGACGTTCCTATTCCACCCTCTCTGCATGGTGGAGCCTCTTCCATCCCTTTCTACTGCTTGGATGGACGTCTTTCTTGATGGAAATTTTACTGTAGTCACCTCCAGCATTCCTCAGCTTATTTGTTGTCTCCAAGCTGTCGTCCCTCATGCTTTCCCGGCCAGTGTCACCAGTATTGCCCGTCGGGAGCTTCTATCATCGTCTCTCCTACCCAGCCTCCGGTATGACCGCATCTCTACACGGAAGCCAACCTTGGACCAAATCTTCTCCAGTTTCTACTCTTCTTTTGTTTCCTCATATAGGGGCTCGTTTTCATTGGGAATTCCAGTGGCGATCAAATTATTTTCTCTCCTTTCTATCCAGTATTTCTAGGTAATGTTGTTTGGCCAGAATTTCAGCCGGTTTGTTTATTTTAGCTTATAGCTCATTAAACCTTTTATTTTTATAGGTGTCGGGTGCAGTAACAGCTTTTGTCAACTCCTGGACATCTGAGGCAAGTTCGTTCAGTCGCTCTACGAGTATCAAACCCTCAACAAAACCCTCATTTACATCACACGTTGCCAGATTAACTCTCGATCAGGTTTATTCTAGTAAGCTGGCTACGCTGCATACGCCTCAGTTCACTCAGTGACTTGGCCATCGTTGATGATGACGCCACACGTGACGTGATGTAAAGAGAATTTATGATCGGTAACACGCTGCAATGACGTCACAATGATGACGTCACTTAGGCATCAGTGTGCATTCGCCGGGCACAGGGAAAATGTCGAGGGGGCCTTGTAGGCTTGGCACTCAGATTTCACAAGTCTACAGCGTCTGAATCCCACTATCCCTTAGGCTCACTCTTCATTCTACGTGGTTACTGACAACTTACTGAGTACTCAGCGTAATTAGGAGCCTTTACGAAGTCTCAGGCCACTATTATCACCTCAAAATATTAGAGCTATTCTGCACAACTTGTTTACAGACCACACACACACACACACACACACACACACACACACACACACACACACACACACACACACAGAAACATTAAAAATAGATTTGCATAAATATTTTTGGAAAAAGAAAAGAAAACTGATCCAAGTGATAACGCGTGAATTTGCATAATATCTTTACTAGTTGAAGTCATTAACTGTTTGTCAATGGAAACAAATCGAGAGAGGGGAAAGAAAGAAAGAAAAAGAATTAAAGGAAAATTGAAGCGCAAATAGTTAAATGGAAAGTAGTTTAATGTAATTTTCTTGTAAGCGAAGAAAAATGAGAATGGAAAAGACATAGAAATGAGTATTAAGGAATGACGACAAGCGTAAAGAAGTTTGTGGGGGGAAGACGAAGAAAATTTGGTAGGAAATTTTAGAAAAGAACACAATAAATAAGAAGAGGGAAATGGAAAAGGGAAAACTTGAATACTCTTACATCGTAAAGTTGAATAACCTATGAAGAGGGAAATGAGAGAGAGAGAGAGAGAGAGAGAGAGAGAGAGAGAGAGAGAGAGAGAGAGAGAGAGAGAGAGAGAGAGAGAGAGAGAGAGAGAGAGAGAGAGAGAGAGAGAGAAATTAGTTTAGTTTTTCAGTAACCACAGTTATTTAACATTTATAATAGTTGAAGTTATCTTTACAAAACTTTATAAAAGAAATATCACATAAGATGTGGAGCATTACTAAGTGTTGGATACATCCTCTCTTTTCCTGTGCTTCGGCTTGTTATGAAAAGGCCTGAACCACTTTTCTATATTGAACATAGAATAAAATCACACAGCTTCGCGCAGCTATTTATTACACTTTTACCTCTGTACTTCCTAGGACTCATGCTATCACTTTTCTTATATATATATATATATATATATATATATATATATATATATATATATATATATATATATATATATATATATATATATATATATATATATATTATGCAACTTGGCTCGTGTTTAGACGGTAGGGTACATACTGTGACTAGAAATATTGTTAAAGACTATAGTTAAAACAAGAAACCAAAAACCCGGCAAAAGCTTAGATATTCCAGGCGTAGGCTTATCTGGACCGCAGGCTTTATCGAACTTTATGTTTTTGGTTTCTCAACACTGCTGATTGGTTCGTCTAAGACAGGTATGGTGACTTAGGTATTAGAACTCTCTCTTAATATCGGTGCACACCGAGAATTTGGCTTCCTTTCTATAGTTTTTTTTTTAATTCTTCCTCAGATGGCTTAACAGATATTTTATCATCTGAGTTGAATTCTCCTGACCAATTCACGGCTTTCCATATTTCAGCATGTGTCTTTGTTATGAACCATTCTCTTCTATTTATTCTGCGTTATGTTCTCCCTTCCTCTTTCAGTGTTTGTCTGTCTTTTGTTTCGCACTTCTCACACATTCATGTAAAGTTTCAGTTGTTCGTGTTACGCACCCATCAATACTTCCCTTCATATTCGGGACGGCACACTCTCGTAACCTTTGTTTCAACACCCCAGAGTCTACATGCTTAATCATTACTGGCTTCACTCTCCTATTCTCTGAGACTTGCCTGTACTGAGCAACGTGTCCTCTCAAGCATTCTGAAGTACATAACAATTCTTTCATATTTACGCTGTTAAGTGACAATTACGGGTGAAGGGGCGTGGTGGCTAGGTAGTTGATCCTGTCTGGTGACGCGCAGGTCATCTGTATTCTCTAAAGCACCAGGGTTTGCAATACATGGGTCTAATTCTGACAACCACACACACACACACACACACACACACACACACACACACACACACATACACACACACACACACACACACACACACACACACACACACACACACACACACACACCACAGGGGTAAAAAAAAAACATACTAGATACATAAGTTTTTGAAGATACATGGACAGCATTACTTTAGTATTGTGCAATGATATGTTTGTTATAACTTTTTAAAATTATAAAGAGTTACAATTTCTTTTCATGTTACTGGGGATTGAGTTACATATTTTAGGATTGGTGAAAGATAGTGAATGTTTGAAAATAGTAAGGTTGTGTGCTGGTGTACGGAGATCGTCTCGTGTGCGTGTAGGGTAGTCATGTTGAGAATGAATAACAGTATTGTGTCCGCTGTGCAGTAATTTCAACATATATATGCCAATTTGTAGTAGTTTATTTATGTTGAATATTTTAAGCATATATATTTTTAAAAAGAGGCTTAGTATGTTAAAAAAAAAAAAAGGTATTGTTAGTTAGTTATAATCCTTATAATTTTTTTTTTGGAGTCTAAATAGAGGCAGTAGGTGTGTTGGATGTGTTGCACCAGATGGGTGGACAGTATTATAGGTGTGGTAAAATATGTGCATTATTCATAAGTCTAAGTACATAAAATGGCATAACATCTTTAGCTCCATATGACAGAGACACAATTCTAGATAATTTTAGAGTAGGGTTTGTTATGTGAGGTTTGAAGGACATTGCATCATCATAAATTATGCCGAGGAATGTGTGTTGTTTGGTTCTATTGATTTTGTTGTGATGTAAGGTTAGAGGTGGTAATGGTTCCGTTTGTTTATTGGGAACAGCATGAAATCAATTTTGTTAAGGTTCACTGTCAGCCTATTGTTTAGGCACCAAGAGTGAAATATTTTTTAGCTCAGTATTTGTTGTATCTATTATATTTGCAGGATGTTCACCATTTATATAAAGAGTGGAGTCGTCTGCGAAAGGAATAGTTTTTATATTTTTTAATATACTTGGCAGATAATTTATACATAGGAAGAAAAGTATTGGGCATAAGACACTACCTTGCCATACTTTACTTGCTGTGGTGTGGAAGTGTGATTTAGAAACCAGACAGTTTGCATTTTATTAGTTAAGAAGCCCTGAAACCAATCAAGTATGAATCCTTGTATCCCATAATAATTTATTTTTTGTAGTAAAATATTGTTTTAGGCTGCGTTTACACCAAGCAATTCGATTCGATTCATTTCAATTCATGGAAAATCATTTGAATCGATTCATTTTGAATCGGCATAGTTCCAACAGAGCGAATCATCAGCACATCATTTAGTACCAACGCAGCCTTCCAGGAGCATGGACGTACTGGATACTGCAAAAAATAGCAGTGTTACTGTGGTTGAGAAAGCGTAGGTGGAGGCGGAGGCAACGAATATGGGTGCATACAATTAATTGTAGAACACCTGAAATTGGGAGCTTTGGGCATTTGTTCCCAGATTTGGTAAATAATCCGGATAAGTTTCATGATTTCTTCAGGAAAACCACAGAACAATTTAAGATGTTGGTTGAGTTGATTGGGTCCTCCATTAGGAAGAAGAATACCAATTTCCGACTTGCAGTTCGACCTGAAGAAAGGCTGGCCATTTTCCTAAGGTAAGAAAATTATTTTTAAAAAGTCTACAAGTAGATTGGCTTAGTGTTGAAGGCAGCTGTTAATAATATAAAAAAATATGCCGACATACTTTATTTCTGGTTACGAATACAGTAACTGTTATGTCCTTTCACAAATAATTGTAGTCAGCAGAAGCACTACCACTAGCATACGGTGACGGTGTATGAGAAGGGTGTTGGTCAATCCAATAACCGTAACTGGAGTTTTGATCCTTAACGAGTTTCCTACGAAAGGCCTGATGTATTTCTATTTCAATTTCAATACTGTCGACAGGTGACAGTTATTTCATAAGAGGGAGAAGACTTAACAGGAACTGGCGATCTGGGTCAGATTCATTTTGGTATTTACAAGCTGCTTGTTCTCGCAACTTTTGCAACTCTCCCACGATTTGCTCATCTACTTCACTTGGAAGCTGGCAGCGAGGTCTTTTCTTGGCCTTAGGCTTCTTTGCTGTACATGGTGGCTGGTTGATAACAGGTGTAGGCCTACTTCCCCCTTCACAGACATCTACATTAGTTGCTGTTTGTTGAGAACCCACATAATCAAGTGCATGTGTGATGTCAGTGGTTGAAATACCATCAGGTGCAGCAGCATCTACATCAGGCGGTGGAGGTACATTAGATGATGTTGCTCGCAGTGTCACATGGGTTTGAGGAATTCCATAGCATCGTAGAATACCAGTTTCTTTGCGTTGTTGGTAGCTGATCCAGATGCTTGAGTAGTAATCTTCTTTTCTCTCATAAAGTTGCTCCTTAATTGACGCCATTTGTCCTTACAATCAGATTCAGTGGAAAAATAAAAAGGAATTGTGATTATAATGATAATAAAAATAGTATATTGTTATTATTACTTTAATGGCAACAGCAGCGATGAAAAAAAAAAATAATAACATTGAAATAGAAGCCTATTCATGAAGGGTTTCTCTCTTTATTCCAGACATGTTGCTACCGGAGAGTCTTTTGCTTCACTTGGGTTCCAGTTTCGCATTGAGAAGACTACAGTGCATAGGATTGTAAAGGAAACTAGTAATAGCGTATGGGAATTATTACAGCCAAAGTATATGCCAGTACCTGATCAGCTACAGTGGAAAGAGATGGCAAGATCATTTGTTGATAAATGCAATGTTCCAAACCGTATCGGAAGTATGGACTGCAAGCATTGTCGGCTGAAATGCCCACCTATTGCAGGTTCACTTTTCCATAATTACAAAGGGTATCACTAATGTACTAATGGCTATTGCTGACGCCAATTATTCTTTTACTCTGATTGATGTTGGGACATATGGCCGAAACAGTGACAGAACAGTCTTCAGTTACTTTAATTAATATGGGTAGGTCATTTCTCTCTGGTCATTTAGACATCCCACAGCCTAGTGAAATACTTCATACTGATATCAAAGTACCTATCTATCTCATAGGAGATGAAGCTTTTCCTTTAAAGCCCAATATAATGAGGCCTTACCCTCGAAAGGATCTAGATTACTGATGAGTAGAGCTAGAAGAACTGTAGAATGTGCTTTCGGAATGCTAACTCAGAAATTTGGTGTACTGAAAACATCAATGGAAACAAGCACTGAGGTATCTGAAGCAGGAGTTAAAAGCATCTGTGTGCTTCATAATTTCATTCACCATGAAGAAAATATGAGCTTTCGTGGTGATAATGATGATGCAATTGATGACCACAGTCAAGACATGAGGAGCCTATCACTGAGAAGGTGTACAAGGCCAACAGCAAAAGCCATGTCAATTCGCGACACTCTGAGAGAATGAATACTTTGTCTCACCAGGTGGAGCTGTCGAGTGGCAGGACAGAAACATCCACTGATACATACATTCACCGCAGAAGAAAGGACCACACCAGTTGATACCATATCACATCTACTTTGTATTTAGGTTTAGCAGTATACGGAAGATTGTATTTAAACAAATACAGATATGTTAATTTTACTATTTTGTCGTATTAACAACCTTTTACTTTCAGAATAGCATTTATGTGACGTGGCATACCGAAGTATTTGGTGAAGGAAATCAGAGGAACAGAGACGATAATAGCAGGATATAATATTTCCTTAATATCTAACATATACTCCTAATAGTAATTCCTTTTATGTTTAAAAATGTAACGGTATATTAATGAAGTAAGAAAGAAGGAATTAAGGATTATTATTGTCACCCATCATGATACAACTTGTCGCAAAAGAACTCAAGGTATACGTAGCCTAGTCACTATATACTTATATATAGTAATTAAGCTTCATTTACCAGAATAATTATAAATATCCTTATTTTTATTTTCCCACTTTTTCTTTTATTTTCTTACCTGCAAAACAATATGTCCTAAATCTTAACGACATTTAATAACATACATACATATACATATCGCTACCTCATTGCAAGAGGGTCGTAACTCCAAATTCCTGATTTTTCAGGAGACGCATTTGAAAGTTGCTAAGTCCTATGAATTTGATCATGTTTCACAAAACAACAAAACTTACCATCTATATTAGGTGAATATGGCTCCTCATTAGTATTAACTAAACAAAAGAACACTGTTCCTTTAGATGCATTTTATAGGGATTTTTATTTTTATTTTCTGACTTACGACGCTTTATCAATGAAAATTTAAAATTTTAGGTGTTGTAACTTATTTTAGGTCTTTTTTGACACAAAAAATACTACAAATGTATGATTCCAGTTTATTATAAAACTAAATATTCCTTACAAAAATAACAGTATTTATCCATTCAGTAACAAAACAAATTGAAATAAATCATAAATGCTGTGTACCTATTCAGAAATAAATTATACCATTATATTCTGTTGTTATTCTTCCAACAAAATGCATACCAAGAAAAAAAAAGTTTTTTTTTCAAAAAAAAGTTTTTTCTTTCAAATCAATTGGTTCAGCCACATAAAGCAAACAATTTCCTTCAAATTAATGAAATCTTTCAAATAGATAGGTTTAAATTACATGAACCAAGTATTTCCTTTAAATTTTTGTTACCCTTGGCCGTAACTCAGTTATAAAAAAAAAAAAAAAGAATGACAAGTATTACATCTTTGTGACCAATTAAGCATCAAAATTAGGTAATGTTGTTAAAAAAGTCCGAATAGGGACGTGGGATTAAGCCTTTTTCACAGAGTTCTTTAAGATCTTTTTTCTTATTTTCGCTTAGGGGAATTTTCTCTGAGTAACACTGCAAGAGATCTGTGGCAACCTTTGGTTTTCTGATCAATTGAACACGTTTGAATTCATCACTGTATGAATATTTCACTAAGACTGAGGCTGGACTTTGCTTTCAAACTTCATGACTTTGATTTCACTTAATCTTAAATCTTTGACATTGATTGCTCCCATTTGTGTAGTAAGAGACTTCACATTTTTAAAGTCATCATACTGCATTACGCGAACTTGGAACGGCTGGCCTGTTTTCTTTGCAGAGCGAATCGCAGTGACAAGGGTTTCAGGAACGAATATTGGTCCCCCTTTCTTCAGCCTCCTTATTTGTTTTTCAATCAGAGAATGCGCAGAGTCGCCTTCATTCTGTGTGTGGCCTTTTATCAGAAATTTATGGGTGATTGACTTAACAGGCAAATTAGTGACAACATACAAATACAATGCGAGCATAAATTTGTTTTTTTGTTGCCCAGCACAGTTATCAGAATAGAAAATTATTTCAATGTTGTCTTCTCCTTGATTCTTATCACATAATTCTTTAATATAACTTAGGATGCAAGAGCCTATTTCATTCACTCCTCTATTACCATTTGTTTCATCCCAAAGAAAACAGTCACATTCATTAGTCTTGATATCATAAATTGTGAAATTTAGGACATTAAGTTTTGATTTGTAATAGAAAGTGGATACATCACCTTGTGGAAGTTGCAGTACGGCTTGTAGATCATACACAGCAACTATAGCATTTCCTTCAGTTTTATCTTGCTTCTTCTCTTCCCTTGAAAGTACCTTTTCACTTTGATGTGTGTCATACTTTTCTTTTAAGTTTTCCTTAGCTTCCCCATCTGCATTATTGAACAACACACACAAGTCACACTGATCTTTCTTAGGAGCAAAGAAAGCGATATTGTACTCATTCTGAAAAATATTGTAGAACATTGAGTAAGTTGCATAGGGCTTCTTCTTATCTTTACATTCTTGGACATAATCCCTATGAATGTCTGCCAGGCTTCGAGACCCACAAATGTATTCCCTAGCTGTCCGTGCCCTGGTGTAGTGACTTTCGATTCTAGGAATTCCTTCTATGTGAGCTCTAACTCCTTCTTTGATTTGTGGATCAAGCGTAGGATGGTTTTTATGTTTTCCTCTGTTATCTACTTCAGACACCAATCCTGCTGCTCTCTTCTGTTTAGTTAATGCTGTCCTAGTAACCCTATCATTTATGTCAAGAGTATTGAGGAAAAATGTTTTGCAGACTCTTGTTAATGTACCATCAACTGGGAAGGAATACCAAATGTTGTTTCCCATTGGTCCACGCTGTCTGTTTTCCCTTATGCATCTGTAAATTGGCTTTACTTCCTTTGTACATTTTGCTATGTATTGTCTTTGAAGGTCAATATCCCCTAGGTTCCAGTATGATTAAAAAATGTGTTGTCTTTGATCATGAGATATGTTACTGGTGCACTTCATCCTGCAAGTTTCTTTACAAGGTGGTTTGATTTTCCGCGCCTCTTTCTGTTTCTTTGCAGCCGATTCATAAGCAAGTCCCATGTTTCTCCTCTTTTTATTCATATTCCGTTTCCACTCACTCTGCTTCAGTTTTCGTTTCTTTGTTTTTTTTGGGGCTAACTAATTCACTGGTACTCATTTCCACATTGTTGATTTTCACTATTCCTTCTATAGCAGTTAATTCTACATTTTCCCCCGTAACTTCTTCATTTCCATCCTGTATTCCATTATTTCCAGCTGCTGTATCTTCTTGTTCACATTGCTTTTCTTTTCCATTCGGTTTTACAGCTTTACTCAATCCTGCATAAATCCAATTTGTAGTGTCATCTTGCTCTTCATCACTGCTATCTCTTTCAGCCTCATAATCTGGAACATATTCTTTATCTTTATCGGAGTCATCAGTGCAAAAACCATCATATTTGTTTTCTGTGTCATTGTCTGATGAATCACTGGAAGACGATCCACTGGAAGATGATCCACTAGAAGATGATCCACTAGAAGATGATCCACTAGAAGATGATCTTACTGAAAATAAAGAAGAACACTCATTTAATTGAGCACTTGCTGTCAGGATTGCAAAGTTAGAAGATTTTTCTTTCAACTGAATCTCCAATTCAGACCCTCCCCCTTAGCACTTCTGACTCATATTTATTTGAAAAATCAACTCCGACTCCAGCTCCGACTACCCCGTAATTAAAAAAGTAAGACTGAACTGACTGCATCCCTAAAATACTAATTGCAGACGGACTCCACCCCCATCCCCCCAAAGACACTCCACTACCA
>CM035223.1:10390621-10469751 GCA_020233015.1 Callinectes sapidus
GGTAAAGACCATCTGTACCCAACGAACTATCGTCCTATTTCTTTAACATCCTGCATCTGCAAAGTGCTCGAGAGGATGGTCAACGATAGGCTTGTGTGGTACCTGGAGAGAAACAGCTTCTTGTCTCCAGTGCAATATGGCTTTCGGAAGGCGCGGTCTACTATTGATGCTCTTTTATCTCTCGAAGCCTCTGTTTGCGCGGCGTTTGCCAAAGACCACCACCAGGTAACTGTGTTTTTCGATTTGGAGAAGGCTTATAACTGTGTTTTTCGATTTGGAGAAGGCTTATGACACGGCTTGGTGCCATGGTATCTTACGGAGTCTGTTTGACTTTGGTCTACGTGGTCGTCTCCCAATTTTTATTCAACAGTTTTTATCTAGACGTCTTTTACGGGTTCGAGTGGGTGGTGTCCTTTCCGACGCAACTCCACTCGAAGATGGTGGGCCACAGGGAAGTATCCTTAGTGTTACGCTGTTTGCGGTGGCCATAAATGGTGTTATTGGTGTCCTACCAGATGGTGTTCACAGCTCCTTATATGTGGACGACTTATGTATTTCCTTTTCTGCGGCAAGGATGTCTCTGATCGAACGGAAACTGCAGTTAGCAATCAATAGAGGATCCACTTGGGCTGATAGGAGAGGTTTCCGCTTTTCTGCATCTAAGACAGTCGCTATGCATTTTTGTCGCAAACGTGGTGTCCATCCGGACCCTGACTTATACCTTGGCAATAGGCGAATATCATGTGTGGAAACAACTCGCTACCTTGGCCTTGTGTTTGACAGTCGCCTAACGTGGGTCCCTCATTTTCGTTACATTAAGGCGTCTTGTCAAAAAGCTTTGTCTCTTCTTCGGGTTTTAAGTCATACCTCTTGGGGTGCAGACAGAGACACCTTACTCCTCCTGCACCGAACACTTATCCTTCCCAAGTTAGAATATGGTTGTGAGATTTATTCCTCTGCAACAGAAGCTCGCCTACGCGTGGACTCTGTACATCATGCTGGAGTCCGCCTGGCTACTGGCGCATTTCGGACCTCCCCAATTCCTAGTCTCCTGGTAGATGCTGGATTCTGGCCACTCGACCTCCGGCGCCAGTCCTCGTGTCTACGGTGTTGGTTCCGGGTTCGCCGCCTTCCCGAGTCGGTCCCTTGTGTATCAATATCCAGGGATTCACGTTCACAGGTGTACATGAATCGACCTAGTTTCCCTAAACCATTCGGTTTTCGAGTCTCATCTGTCATGGCAGACTTATCTATTGCTTTCACTCCTGTCTGCCTTTATCGACTACCTCGGGTCGGTTACTGGCAGTTCCCTGACGTAGCGGTATGTCCGCCTGTTATAGATAATAAGAAAGATTTACCACCACATGTATGCCAAGCTTTTTTTTTAGATCATTATTCTACCCACTCTGATTCTACCCCGGTTTTTACAGATGGTTCTAAATCTGCTGCTGGTGTAGGGTATGGTGTTATCTTCCCCTCCTTCGGTAGGGGAGGTAGTCTTCCTTCAGTAGCTTCTGTTTTTACAGCAGAGTGGTCTGCTATTGTTCTTGCACTACAGATTATTTTTACCCTACCTGTTTCGTCTTTTACAATTTTTTGCGATTCCGTAGCGCTCTTTCGGCGCTGGACTCGTTTAATACTTCTCTTCACCCCTTGGTTTTATCTGCTCTTGAGTGGTTGTATCTGCTCCGCAACAGGAGGTACCGTGTTGGGTTCTGTTGGGTCCCTGGTCATGTTGGTGTTGCGGGGAACGAGCGGGCTGATAGACTTGCTGGGGAAGCGGCAAGTCGAGCTCCTTCCCCTGGTCCTGTTCCTTTTCGGGATGTCTTCCCATCGATCCGTGTCGCAGTTGCTGCCTGTTGGCAACGGAGGTGGGAGACTACAGCTGCTACAGCACAACTGGGGGAGATAACTAAAACTGTAACCCAGGAATGGGACTACACCCATATCCGCAACCGCCGTTTACAGACACTATTAACTCGGTTAAGAATAGGGCACACGCGACTTACACATGACTTCCTCATGTCCAGGGACCCGCAACCTTACTGTGATGATGGTCTTGTGCCTTTGACTATACGGCACATTTTAGTTGAGTGCCCAAGTTTACTAGATTTCCGACACCGTTACCTCTACCGTTGTCGCGGTGGAGGTAGCGGTGTGTATTGCCTTTCAAAGGTCCTTGGGCCGAGCTGTTTGGCCCCTGGGCATGATGTTTTTCGGTTTTTGGAAGAAGCTGGCCTTCTTCCCAAATTGTGAGTTTTTACTGTTTTCGCTGTTTTATTTTGTCTCTTTTATTAGTTGACAGTTATTAACGTATCTTTTATATAACCTATTGACGCGGCGCCATATGACCCTGGCTGTTGCGGCGCCTAAACCTAAGTCACTCACTCACTCCACAACTCTGCCTAGTACCCAATCCATGCATGAGTTGAAAAGTGATGGAGCAAGTACACAGCCCTGCCTCACACCTGTATTCACAGGGAAGAAGCTGGACACGCCTCCTCCACACTTCACAGCACTTACAGTCCCGAAGTACAGGCCAGTTAATAGACCAATAATCCTTGCAGGAATCCCACGGAGACGCAGAAGATCCCAGAGTGTCTCTCGATGCACTGAGTCAAACGCCTTCTTGAGATCGACATAGGCTGCAAGCATTCCCTGTCGAAACTCACGTCGGCGCTCCACCAGTACGCGAAGCGCTAGGATACGGTCAGTTGTTGACTTACCGGGCGTGAACCCTGACTGTTCAGGTCTCTGATGCTTCAGCAGGTGAGCGCGGATCCGTGTCAGCAGCAAATGGGCAAGCACCTTGCCTGGTACGCTGAGCAGCGTTATTCCACGGTAGTTGCTGCAGTCTTGACGGTCCCCTTTCCCCTTCCAGATAGGGACGACCAACCCCTTCTTCCAGTCAGGGGGAATGGTACCTGAATGCCATACAGCAGTCAAGACAGCATGCAACCCACGGATCATGGCTTCACCCCCAGCTTTGAGCAGCTCCGCACTGATGTTGCAGATACCAGCTGCCTTTCCACCCCTCAACTTTGCCACAGCCTCCTTGACATCGCCAATGGAGGGTGCAGTTTCGTCAATGGGTGGATCAGCATCCAGTGTCTGCAACCCTGCAGTCTGGAGCTGTCCGCTTGGAGGATCCACCGTGAATAGCTGCTCAAAGTACTCAGCTCAACGAGCCATCTGCCCATCTGCGTCCGATACGAGGCAACCATCTGCTGTTCGGATAGCACTCACCTGAGAAGTAGACTTGGAGCGGAGTTTCTTCAGAGCTCGATAGGCAGGTCTGAGGTCATTAGCATTTAAATGACACTCGACATCCTCAGCGAGACTCCTGACGTACCTCTCCTTGTCTCTTCTCAGAAGAGTTCTAGTCCTACGTGACAGAGCCCTGTATTGGTCATGGTCCCCAGCAAGTCTGGCAGCGCGGCTCTCCTCAATACTTTCCAGCGTCTCTACCGAGGTGAAGCCACTCTGTGACCTCGCGCGCTCCCCAATGCATTCCTTGGCAGCCTCAAGAGTCTCATGTTTGAAGGTATCCCATAGCTCCTCAGGGTCGAGCACTCCAAACCGATCATCAATATCAATATCATTAATGTATATTATGAAAAGTACTGGGCCTTTACATACGAAAATACTTAGTTCTAAGTGCACTTAACAGACGATATTTTCAAGAGTTGCAGTTAAGTCGGGACCAAATACTCATATCTACACTAAGTATTCTCGAAGTCCAGGTACCCACATTAGGATTGTTGCTCCCAGGGAACATGAGGCAGAGTACCTCAATCGGAAGAATTACCATAGCCTCAACATACAAGTAGTGTTCGATTCCCGCTACAGAATATTAGATGTAGTATCGAAGTGGCCTGGGTCAGTTCACGACTATAATATGGAACGAATGTGGCCTCAAAGAGGGATTTGAAAATGGAAGTGTTCCCGGTAGCTGCCGCCTAATAGGAGACCGTGGCTACCCATGCCACCCATGGCTGCTGACCCCCTATCTCCAACCTAGGACTGAGGCACAGGAAGCATACAACAGGTACAGTGTAGCCTACTGTTTTACCTTTTGTTGTCTAGTTTGTTAGGTGCCGCTAGTCTAACTTGGTCCAAATTAGGTTAGGTCTGGTTAATTCCAAATTTTATCTCAAGCTCTCATGTTTTTCCATTGCATTTCATATTTTTAAATTTCACATTTAGTAATTACTGATCATATCACCCCAAATGCTATTACCACACACACACACACAAAAAAAAAAAAAA
Source organism: Callinectes sapidus (assembly GCA_020233015.1). Taxonomy (NCBI): domain Eukaryota; kingdom Metazoa; phylum Arthropoda; class Malacostraca; order Decapoda; family Portunidae; genus Callinectes; species Callinectes sapidus. The sequence continues at coordinate 10,394,891 of CM035223.1, forward strand.
TAAATAAATAAATAAATAAAATAAAGAAGTAGATTGAAATTTTCAGTCTTTCTCTCAAGATTGTTAACATGATGATGTATGCCTTTAAAGGGACACTGAGACAACAAATGGATGTTAGCATGAGTCACAGGAAAAACAGTAGGAAACATTATTTTGGAAATCTCACACATGAGTTACTCTGAAATTTAACTAGAGTACATAGTATATTATTATAGCCCTCTGTTCCCTACTGTACTTTATTTTCATATTTTATTATTTCATACTTTATGTATGCATGGCAAGTTTTTTTTATCATTCTGTAGAAAAACTCAGCATGATGGAGAAAAAAATAAAATTAGATTGTTCCTTTCATTAGCTGTTCACAAATGCAATTATGAGTGCTTGTTTTTGGCCTCCCTGTACAGTTTGGTTATTTGCACAGTTTATATAATGTCCTATCAGCCACAGAAGACGAAACCCATAGTGGCAGCACGGCTTATAGTATAATGCAAAACTCTTCTGTAGAATTTCCTTCTTTTATGATAACAATCATATAAATTTATATTACCATTGCAGAGCACATAAACGTACAAGATGTGGAGTGGAGAGAGGAATTGGACAACTGAAAAGAAGGTTCCATGTTCTACATGGCGAGATTCGTGTAAGCCCTGGTAAGACGAGTCAAATCATGATGGTCTGTGCTGCTCTACACAACTTATGCAAGGAGAGAAATTTGGAACTGCCAGACGAAAAAGGCATAGGCCTTGAGGATGAGCCAGATGAACCAAATCACATCCAGCCTATTCAGCCTGCTCAAGTCCGAAATGGCTTGTTATACAGGGATAATTTTGCCAACCTACACTTCCGGTAAGTGATTTGTTTCACATATAACTTGTAATTAGGATATATAAAACTTAGTAAAATAACTTGTAGTAACATCTATATGCAAAGATATAAACACTCGGAACTAGATGAAAAGACATTAAGTCTCCACAATGTCAAGTTTTAATAGTTACTATAAAATAGTTGAAATTGTTAAAATACCATGCAGCAACATCTATATACCATACAAAGATATGGACAGCACATGCAAGAAATCAGTGCTTTCCTTCCCTTTTTATCCATGTACAATTGTACACCTATCAACTTTTCAACACTTTATTATTGTGCTATTGACTGAAGGAATGGTAGCATGTCTCAAGATAGTATAGCCAATGTCTAAACATGACTCTGATTTGCCTGGAATTAATTATTTATTTCAAGCCAAGTTATGGTGTTTCACAAGGTCTGTAACAATAGTCCAGCAAGGTTCAATCTTCACCAATTTTGCAGCACCTTTGTGTCTTATTACCTTTAGTGTTTAGTATTAATAAAGGTATCTTGTATTGTATGTGGTTTTCTATTATTCAGGCCAGTCTATGTACTATGTTATGTGACTTACCTCTCTGCCCACATACACCATTGTAGTCTGACCACCACTCCCTTTTCTCGCTACTGTACTTATCTTTCAGTCACTTTTCCTTTCATTTGACTATATGTAATTTTATTGTCGATGTGGCTTACATATCTCTTTCATACCTTGTCTCCGTTATATATCAAGTTTAACCATTAAACATTTATATATATATATATATATATATATATATATATATATATATATATATATATATATATATATATATATATATATATATATATATATATATATATATATATATTTATATATCTTTTCTCATCTACTAGACTCCATTAACAACATTAAATGTTATTCCTTTCTGCCATTTCTATAAGTACTCCAAATGTGTCACTTTAAACAAGGTTATTGCAGTTCTTCATTGAATATATAGTTAGAGACATAAATGATGGACATCTTTCAGGCAATTAAAATTCACAAGTAATACCTTGAATTTAGAATTTATTTATTATTTGTTTTACTTCTATAGTATGCAGCTATATCTTTCCAAGCACTCTCTTGTGCAGCGGCAGCAGCTGCTTGTGCTTGGGCAGCCCTCTTCATCTCTTCAATAAGAGATTCTATTGATTGTGGGTTGGCTCCAATGAATATGCCAGCAAAGGCATCCTGAGATGGAGTTGATGGTATGATTGGTGGACCCACATCATCTGTAGCCATTGGTCCTCCCATAGCACCTGCTGGCATGGTGCTGGCTGATATTGAAGGCAATTCTTCAACCAGAATTACCATGTGTTCAGGCCTGCAAAGAAATTTTATTTTGATATATACAAGAAACTCTTCTGTTATGTATTACGGACCCTGTGATGTAGTCAGACAAATTAATGTAAATTGGTGATTAAGCATCACCACGAAACAACATCCACCCTGAAGGAGTATGTTTCATGATAAAGGAAACATCATAAGCCGCCAATTGTTGAAGATAATCACAGGGCTCTTAATAACTAGAAAAAAAATAACAGAAAATGAGATGATGATGAGAATAACATTTTAGAGAAATAACTGTGGGTTACATGGTCTTGGCTACCCATATTCCCGTAAAAAATAAATAAATAAATAAATAAATAAATAAAATAACAACCAAAAAATACAGTATAAAGGAGATCTTCATTCTAGGACTGCAGTAAATATATGAAACATTACAAGCTCCACTGTTCTTTAGCTAAAAAAAAAAAAAAAAAAAAAAAACTTACTCGGTGGGAATTGCTGCTGCTGCTTCACCATTTTCAAAGGTGTCGTCTGTTAATCCATGACAACGGCATCCATCCAGGATGACGTTCTCCTTGCCCAAGATTTCTTCGATCCCGTCTGTGACAGGATCGTCCCATCCACTCCCTGGGGCAGGAGGTCCACCACCTACAGAAAATATACGTCATTACCATATATAAAACAAATACATATTCTAAAAATAATTAATACATTACACCATTTACTATAGCTGCATCAACACGGCCACAGGGGCCTTGGGGCATGGTGAGCCCTCCGCCAGGCCTACACGCAGCTCCACCAGCGACTCGGCCACCCGCCCCTCCATCAGGCCCGGGAACAGCGACTCAAGGCACGTCACCGGCGGCCTTCGAGGCATGGGCCGTAAGTGTGGAGGACTATGGCATCATCTGCGGATGGTCCCCGCCTCTCGCCGCCTCATACGTGCGTCTCCTGTGCGACGGTGCTCTCCAGCAACGCATTGACACGCTTCGACAAGCAGGCCTTCAGGCAGCTCCTTACTACTGCAGCGATACATGTGGTGAGAAGCGCTGTGGTCGGGCAGAGGTGCGAGGTAGGGACATGGTCAGATCTCTGCGTACTCTCAGGAGCCCGGGGATAGTGTCGACGCGTACGTGACGAGATGTCGCGCGTTGGCGGCAGAGTGCAACTTTCGATGCCCCGAGTGTAATAGTTCCTTGACAGAGTACATGTTGAGTAGAAAAGTGGTCATGGGGCTAAGTGATCGCAGCATGAAGGCCGAAGTGTTACGGTACTTCCCTCGCCTATCGTCTGTGAGTGGTTGGTGAATCAGTGCGAGAAAATAGAAGCCGCCGACACAATGGCAGGGCGGCGGGCCGCGCGCCACATGGCAGCCTTGGCGGGCGCACCCGCGTCTACCTCCCACCCGCCACAGCCCCCCGACCCTCCCACCACTGAGGTGTCAGCAGCGAACCACCAACGCCGCACCTGGAGCCGCAACGCCCCCGGTCGTGCTGGTATGGGGCGCAACTAGAAACGCTGCAGAGGGTGCGGGGATGGCGGTTGTGGCGGGAACGACCAGTGCCCCGCCCGCAACGCCACCTGCCGAAACTGCGGGCGAAAAGGCCACTTCTGGCGCCTGTGCCATTCCCTCACACCAGGCGGGGCCCATGCTACCTCCAACGCAGTGATCATAGGGGGTGTGGAAACCACGGCAGTCCTCTCAGTACAGATCGCCTGCCCTCGTCCGAAGGCAGAGTGCTGCACCACGGCTATAGCTGACACTGGGGCTCAGGTGTGCATTGCGGGCCGGCCGCTGCTGAAAAGCCTGGGAATCTCCGCAAGGCAACTCCATGCCTCGCCAGGGGCCGTCAACCACGTCGCTGGCGGAGGGGTGAAACTTCTAGGCAGCCTCGTTTGCGAAATGACAGCGGGGACCATAACCACGTGAGAGTGCGTGTACATAGCTGAGGGAGTACACCGACTGTACCTGTCTCTCGGTGCCTGCAGGGCACTCCATCTAGTGCTGCAAGATTTTCCCCGCCCAGCAGCTGGAGTCAACGCAGTAGTGGCTCCTACAACACCGGAGACCCCTCTCCGCCCATTGATGCCGCCCTACGAGCTGGTGGAGGAAAACGTGGGGCGTCTCGAGAAGTGGTTCCTGGAGCAGTTCGGCCTCTCCGTTTTCGACACGGAGCGCACACCTCTACCGGAGATACGGGGTCCCCCACACCACATCCACCTTCGTCCCACCGCCTGTCCTCACGCGGTGCACGTGCCTGCCACCATCCCGCACCACTTCTATGACGAGGTGCGGCGCCAGCTTGACGATGATATCGCCAAGGGCATATTAGAAGTACCTGCAGGTGAACCGACTGAATGGTGCACACACATGGTCGTGGTGCCCAAGAAGAATGGAAAACCACGCAGAACCGTGGATTTTGAAAAACTAAATCAAGCTTGTTTGCGTGAGACCCACCACACCCGATCCCCCTTCGACCTCATCTCCAGCGTGCCCAAACACACGTTCAAGACAGTCGCTGACGCCTACTCCGGGTACCACCAGATACCCCTCGACGAAGGAAAGCCGCAAACTGACGACTTTCATCACCCCTTGGCGATGATTCCGTTATTGTCGGACTCCCATGGGGCACTGCGCGGCACAGGACGCCTTCACAAAACGCCTCGACGATGCCATAAGTGACGTCCCAAGAAAGATTAAATGTGTGGACGACACGCTCCTGCATGACGATACCGTGGAGGAGGCTTTCTGGCACACATATGATTTCTTGCAGAAAGGCCTCAACAATGGGGTGACACTGAGGCCAGACAAATTCAGTTTTTGTAAGAGGAGTGTCACATTCGCTGGGTATCTCCTAGGCTGGGAAGATTACCAGCCCAGTCACGACCTTATCATGAGCATCATGGAATTTACGATGTCCCCAGCCCATCACTGACAGACATACGGTCGTGGTTTGGCCTAGTGAACCAGGTGGCACCATTCTTAGCGGTAGCCCCCATTATGGAGCCTTTTAGAGAGCTCCTGAGGAAGCCCAGCAGGAAAACAGTATACTGGGACGACACACTCGCCGCGATCTTCCAGTCAACTAAGGAAACCATCAGAAACGTGGCGGCCCCAGGACTCCAGTTTTATGACACTTCACGCCCCACAGCCGTTCTGACGGACTACAGCCGCCAGGGATTGGGGTTCATTGTCATGCAGCAGTACTGCCAGTGTGTGGGTCAAGATACCCCGACGTGCTGTCCAAACGGATGGAAGTTGGTTCTTTGTGGCAGCCGGCACCTCAGCGCGGCGGAGAAGAACTACAGTACTGTGGAGGGAGAGGCACTTGCTATCGCCTGGTGTCTCAAGAAAGCCCGCTTATTCCTCCTGGGCTGCAAAAAACAGACCACAAGGCACTCACTAAGATCTTTAGGGATAAGGAGCTTAAGGACATACACAACCCCCGAATCCTCAACATCAAAGAGAGAACCCTGATGTACAACTTCCGCGTCAGTTACATTAAGGGAAAAACCAACTGCGCCGTGGACGCCCTCTCACGCTACCCAGCTTTAGCGAGTGCACCAGAGGAGTCTGATGAGGCTGACGACGAGGCAGTATGCGCTGCCATGGCCGCTGCGGCAGCAGAGGCGACTACTGACGATGTGGGTCACGTCGTGGACCTCCATCATGTGAAGGAGGAAGCGCTCATGGACGAGGAGTACCAGCTTCTCCACGAATGCGTGGCCAACAATGGCTGGGGTGAGCGGAAGGACTCGGAACCAGTGGCCCGGCGACCCTACTTCCGGATGCGGCGCCACCTGTCATGTCAGGGTGACAGTGTTGTACACCAGCGACGAGAGATTCCCCCTCCTCGTCATCCCAGCCCCTCTCAGACGCACGGTGCTCAACAACCTTCACGCTGGCCACCAGGGCAGAGACTCTATGCTTTGCAGGGCCAGGCAGTCCGTATACTGGCCCGGCATCGACGCGGCAGTGGAGCAGAAACGACGCCAGTGCATGGTGTGTGAGCAGCTCTTGCCCACCCTGCCACCTCAATTCCCATTCCAACAGGCATTCGCAGATTTGTTTCACCTGGATGGCAGCACCTAAATTGCATACGCCGACAGGCTGAGAGGCTGGCTGGAAGTGGAACACCTGCCCGGGGACGCCACCAGCCCCCGCCTCATCGCGTTGTTCCGGCGCTGGTTCACGAGATTCGGCATCCCCGGAACACTATCATGTGACGGGGGCACTAACCTCACCAGTCACGAGGCAAGGAAGTTCTTCGACGATTGGCGCGTCAACCTAAAAGTCTCATCCTCCCACTACGCTCAATCTAATGGGCGTGCAGAAGCCGCTGTCAAGTCGGCCAAGAGGCTGTTGCGGGGCAGCATCACTCGCGGTGGATCACTGGACACAGACGGCGTGGCCAGAGCGCTCCTACAGTACCTCAACACGCCCCTCCACGATCTCAACGCATCTCCCGCCCAGCTACTGACAGGCAGGCAGCTGCGGGACGCCATACCTGTGGAGGGATCGCGCTACCTAATCGACGAGCAATGGGGCAGAGCACTTCGCCCGTGAACGCGCCATTATCCACACAGCAGTCACCTCTTCTTTACGGCATGACCAGAGGGCCCACCACTTGACACCCCTGGGACCCGGGCAGCGAGTCCGCATCCAAAACCCATCTAGCGGGCGCTGGGACCGCATGGGAACCGTAATTGAGCTCTCAGCACCTCGTCAATATCTGATCAGGCTAGACGGCAGCGGGAGAGAGGCGATAAGGAACAGGCGTCATCTCCGACCGCTCGCCAGTAGCCCTCAGCTGTCAGAACAGTAATCAGTCCCCGCCGCCTCACCAGAGTCACCAGTCCCCGCCGCCTCACCACGGCCTCACCGCACCAGGCGCGCACCAAGACACCTTGATGATTACTTTATGAACTCTCCTGCTTAGCCTAGTCCAGTGTTACAGCTAGGGACACCTTGTGTTATGTTTAATTTACCTTATTATCCTCTGTACATCCAATTTTGTTTCATTACACTGTGCTGTGTAATTGGGGGGGACTGTAGGGGTTTGTACTGCGGTACGATATGTTCGGCTATATTTGTACTGGCACCGTGCAAAACCACGCTAGTTGGAGCCCGGCTCGTACAGCTGATCGGCCTGTGTACTTCCTCGTTTCTCAATAAACTTCAGGAAGCCTATAGTATCTCTGGCTTTGTCTCACACCCCAACAGTAATGAAAATTTCCGCACCCATTTTATGTAACTTGAGTGTAGAATCATTATCATTAATACTTTACTGATGAAAGCTTACTGATTTTGGTTAATCTGTACACAGTACATAAACACTAACCTGTTTGGGTGCATAGCCTTCTTCTGGCCGATATATCCTTTTTCCACACTGTTCCCTGTGGCGTTCACAGCAGGGAAAGCGGCATTAAGGGCCTCAGTGATCTGCTGCCAAGCTTCTCTCTTGTGCTTTAAGGTAAGACTGGGACTGAATTTCCCCTTAATAACCTCCTTCCTCTCCTTCACGAGCCGCAACAGGAGAGGGACTTCGTCCTTATTCCAGTTTTGGGTCCTCTGGGTACTCCTACGGGTCTCCATGCTGAAGGCTGGGCAAGTTACGGAGTGAAAGATAAACAAACACAGCGTTAACGTGACGCCAAAAATAATTGAAACGCTGGCAAATTAATACTTTTTTCGAATTCGTATTTAATGAGACAAATTAGCGATATAAAATTAATAATAGTAGTTCTGCATATGTATAACACAATTCTCTTTCATTTTTTTGTTGTTTTCGTTGAAATAATAATATATTTACGTTTTCAAGTTTTGCCATGATTTCTTTTTCATACACGCCAGATGACTTACACTTAAGTACGGCTCGAAGCACAATACTTAAGTTAAGTACGGCTCGAAGCACAATACTTAAGTGTAGCTCGAAGTCTACTTCATGTTAAGTACACTTCAGCAAACTTAAGTGCAACATTTAAGTATTTTCGTATGTACAGGCCCTGGACCAAAAACAGAGCCTTGAGGAACACCGCTATTTACTTTTATGCCACTCTAACTCTTTTTCCGTTGATAACAACACGTTGCGTTCTGTCAGAGGGTCAATTTCTCAGCCATTTCAGGGTATTTCCGGCTATGCCGTGAACTTTTACTTTACTTATTAGTCACTTATGTGGGGCAGTGTCGAAAGCTTTCTGGAAATCAAGGTAAATAATGTCCAATAATGCTTTTGTTTCGTCATACGAGTTGAATACTTCATAAAAGAAGTCTAGTATATTTGTTAGACAGGAGCGCACTGTTTCTGAATCCGTGTTGGGAGTGTTTTATTATTTTGTTCTTTTCTACATACATGACAATCTTATTTCTAATTACTGTTTCCATCAGCTTGCACTTTACTGAAGTTTACGTTCATGCTGTTCATGACTGAGAGGATTTCATTTCCTGTGATAATGAAGTTAGGCAGTATGACACCCTGTGTCTGGGGGGCGACGTTAGGCAGGTTACCGTGAAGGCCTGTCCACACCAGGAAACATTGTTTGGAAACAATGTTTGCAAACAGTTTGCGAACAGTTTGCAAACAGTTTGCAAACAGTTTGCAAACTGTTCGCAAACTGTTCGCAAACAGTTTGCAAACAGTTTGCGAACATTGTTTCCAAACTGCAAACTGTTTGGAAACTGTTTGCAAACTGTTTGCAAACTGTTTCCAAACAATATTTCACATGTATCTGTTTCCCATCCAGAATGGGAAACACAGTGTGTTTGGTGTGTGTGTGTGTGTGTGTGTGTGTGTGTGTGTATGTGACGATGAATCAGTAGTGTGCATCCGAAGAAAATTAAAACCTGCTCCATCTATAATAATAATAATAATTATAATTATAATAATATTATATTATAGGACTGCTAACTCCACAACGCACGGCTGTCTTTCTCTTTCTCTTGCCCTTTCTTGAGTTAATCAACAGTGCCAAGTAATATACAGAGGCTGCTGCAGCAACCTCCACACTAACTACAGGCATGACGACAACTGAGGTCTGGACAGGAAACATTGTTTGGAAACAGTTTGCAAACTGTTTGCAAACATGTTATCGAAAACTGTTTGCAAACTGTTCGCAAACTGTTTGAACACATTGTTTCCAAACAATGTTTCCTGGTGTGGACAGGGCTTGAAGATCCTCAGTCGTGAACACTGTTGAAAAGTAATTAAATTGTACAGGGTGTTTGCTATGTCAACTTCGTTGTCTATTTGTTTACCATTTTCCGTTAATGGACCAATTGTTGATGTTAGAACCCTTTTAGTTTATACGTAACTAAAAAATTATTTCGGGTTTGTCTTGCAGGAGTTTGCTATCTGCGCTTCAACAGATTTCTTGTTGCGCTTTATCAGCTTTTTCGATTGTCTGCGCAATCTGTCATGTACTAATTTATCATTTTCGTGATGTGTTAATTTAAATATGTGGTACGCCTCTTTCTTTGCCCTAACACAGCATCTGATTTCATTGTTCCACCATTTCGGTTTGGTGTTTTTTAATGTTTCTTCTGTTACGTAGCGGTACACACAACTTCGCTGTTTCATTTATCTTTGTAGCTAACGCTTCCCATGCTTTGTTTACGTCTGGTGTTTTCAGCAATGTACTCCAGTTAATGGATGCAAGCTGCATGCGGAACCTGTCATAGTTTGCACGCCGATAATCAGGCACTTTTTCTTTACTTTCATTTACCTTAGTTTTATTAAAATAAAGGATAAACTATGATGGTCGCTACTGCTAAATTATGGTCCAACTTTTAGGTTTTTTACTGTATTCTCATAATTAGTGAGAACAATATCAAGAATATTGTTTCCTCTCGTCGGGTGCATGACGAGTTAGTGGAGTGAGCTTTCTAATAAACTAGTGTAGAGCTGCCGACCTGTATGAACAGAGAATGGTTCACCCCACCTTGTGACTGGGTGAAAGCTGCGTCCTGCGGGGGAGAAGATTGTGGGGGCGAGGGTGAGATACCTGGTGCTCGTGGTGGGGCAGCAGTGGGAGGTCCGTGGCTCATTCCAACATTATCTGCTACAAAGTCCTGCAATGTTTCAAATCGAGTTTTTATGTCAGTGTATCTTTTGTTTCCTTCCACAATTTCCTCAAGGCGTGTCCGTGTGTCCTGCAAAGAGTCAAGATTATTTTTTTTAAGTTCTGCATACCTCTTGTTTCCTTCTTCCACAGCTATTTCCAGGTGAGAACGTAGGTCACACAGCCTGCAGATAGGGCGAGAGAAGAAATCAACAAAGTACTGCCGAGCGAAACGCCCACTGCACTCGCTACACGTTTTCAATTCAGAAGGCATTTTTAGTAAAGTGAATAGAAGATTGTAGAAAAACGAAAGTGGCGACCGTAGGAGAGCTGTCAAGGCAGGAATGAACAGTAATTATAGGATTAGTGACTGATGGGCACGGCGGTCTTAATCCTGTCCCTAGGGATGGGGCAGTCCGTCCAGGTGTGGCGTTCCCTTGGGAATATCAACTAGAATTTAGCAGGGAAACCTGTGGCATACAATACACCAGAAATACCCAACAAAAAACACAATTATTCACAAAACAGTGTTATTACGGTACAGTACCAAGCTACAAGTACAAGAAGTACGACGTTGTTGCAGAGAACAAACGAACAGGTAGGAGCAGACGAAGTCCTATTTACTGACAAAGAATAAACTACAATGTTACACTGTGTTTGCGCCAAAGAAGTGTGGTATAATATGTAGAGAAACTCTAAATTATAAAGAATGAGAAAGGTAAGATAGAGCAAAATTTTCAAGAACTTAGCGCTGTCGCTGGTAGGTGGATGCCGGGCTCCGGGACGGAGGTCAGGTCAAGAACGTCTGCACTTCACAAAGTAGTGAGCAAGACTGGGGAGGAGGAGGAGGAGGAGGAGGAGGAGTGGGAGGAGGAGGAGGAGGAGGAATACAAAGGAGGGCCAAGCAGCAGCAGACCTTTTGGTCCTTTCAAGGCTGCTTGGTTACTTTTGCTAACTATCTACAGGGAAGAGAGACAGGACAGTACAGGAGAAGGCTCCTCCCTAACCAGCACTCCCTCCAGCTTTCACTGGCATGGAAAATAGCTTGGAAATGTACCATGCAGTATGGAAAAACTAGCATGGAATTTTTACAGGGAAAATGTCCACCTCGCCGGCAGGGATTCGAACCCCGGTCTCCCGCATGACAGGCGGGGATACTAACCAATATACTAACGAGGATGGAAAGGAGGAGGAGGAGGAGGAGGAATACAAAGGAATATAGAGGACAAACAGCAACAGACTCTGACGTCCTTTCTAGGCTGTTTGAGACTATTTACTAACTACCAGTACCAGAGACAGGACAGCAAAGCAGAAGGCTCCTCCCCACCAACCTCTCCTTCCAGCCGAGGCTGGCAGGAAAAAAAGGCGAATCCATATGGTATAGAAAAACCAAAAAAAAATTAGTAGAGAGTACAAAGGAAACAAGTAATCTATGATTTACTACTAATGTTTGTGGGGGAAGGTGTTAATGCTTGGTAAATGTATTGTTGTGTGCGTAATGTTTACGTGGATGCACAGTGTGTATGTCGAAAGGGTGGTGCGGCAGCCTTGCCTAGCGCATTCTAGGGAGGCAGCAGTCAATCAGGCCCCAGGGGCCGTATCCACGAACCTGCTAAGACCGACAGCGTCGGTCTTAACAAACAAAGATGGCTGCCGTCGGCCCTAACTTGCTCGCCGTCGGCATTAACTTGCCTTCCGTCGGCCTTAGTGTCGTCCATAGCACTAAGAGTGGATCGACCCTGTTTTAGCAGCGCTAGGACCGACGAAGCTGAATGTAAACAATCCACCACACCAACCAAGAAGAAATCACTGTAGAATGGATGTGTTAAATGAGCTTAGTGATGCTGAGCTCATCAACAGGTACATATTTGACCGGGAAGGTATTATATATGTTATCAATCTTGTGAGGGAAGCCCTGTGCAGTGAGACCAGTCGGTCAAACCCGCTCACCCCAGAGATGAAGGTTATCATAACATTGCGCTATCTTGCCATTGGGAAAATGCAACAGTGTAGCAGTGATGACCTTGGCCCCTCCAGCATCAGTCCAGCATCAACAGAACCATCACACAAACCATAGATGCCCTCAAGAGATTTATATCCTTTCCTGTCACTACAGACACAGCTGAGAGATATAAAGAAGACTTCTTGGCCATTGCCAATTTCCCTAAGATCGTAGGTGTCATTGATGGAACTTGCATAAGAATTGTGGCACCGAAGGTACAGGAAGAAGTGTATGTGAATCGCAAGGGATTTCACAGCATTAATGTCCAAATAGTATTCGATGCCAGTTATCGAATTTTGGACATCCTTGCTAAGTGGACAGGGTCAGTGCATGATGCACGTATTCTAAACAGCAGTGGATTGTCAAGATTGTTTGAGGAAGGATATGTGCCAGCAGAAAGTCACTTATATGAAGACAGTGGGTATCCCTCCAAGACTTGGCTTCTCACACCATATCAACGTCCACTACCTGGCCCTCAGTCACGATATAATAGGTAAATACAATGTTGTTATTATTATTATTAATATTATTTAGTTTGTATTTTGTTTTCCTTTGTGGGTTTTTCATTGTGATATTTTGTTTGGTTAGCTTGGTTGAGTTTGGGTAGATTAGGTTAGTATTCGGTTCAGTAAGGTAAGTATCCATCTTATGATTAGATGTGCACATGAGTTAACTTTGGTTAGGTTAGGTCAGGTTAGACTGGGCTCAGTAAGATGAGTATCTTATTATATCTTATTATCTTATTATTGTGCACATAAATTTTAATAAGTTATGTTTAGCTTACTAATGAGTTAGACATTTTTAATCTGTCAAGTATAGCAACTTTTGACAATTTTAAGTCCTATCTGTATATGGAGCTATTTATAAAAGAAAAGCATGTCAGTAAGTTTCTAAAGTATATTTTCTTCGTGCTTTTCAATGTGACTTAATGTATGGTTAGGTGTAATAGTTAAGTTTTGAATTTAATTAGTTAAGGTTTGATCTAGTTTGGGTTCAGTTATTATGATTATGATTATGAAGTATAGACCAAAAAACTAAAGCAGATGACCACTAGCACACCAAGACAGAAGAGTTAATACATTATTCAATGGTTATTTTTCAGGGCTCACAAGAGGACACGCAGTGTTGTCGAACGAGGAATAGGGCAACTCAAACGGCGATTTCGCATTCTGCATGACGAAGTTCGAGTGAGTTCTCCTCTCAAGGTCTGCAAGATTGTACAAGTATGTGGAATTTTGCAAAAAGCGGGATATTCCTCTTCTGGATGAAGACCAACCCATGGGTGCTGTGGCTGAAGCTGCGGTACCATTGCAACAAAATGATGCCGCACAAGAGTAAGTTGAATCCCAGCAAAACATGTTATGCATTACAATTGTAAACAAATAATTTGGGGAGGGCATAGACAAATTAGACGGTTTGTGTTGCATTTGATCTATTTTATAATTGCTGATTTTATATATTTCTCTGAGTTTTTTTAGTTAAGAGGGGGAAGCTGGCCAAGGGCAACAAAAACAATGAAAACAAAGGAGCCCATAACATTCTCTTAAATATCTCTCTCATGTTACTATATTTCTTTTTATGTATTTCTCTGATATAATTTTTCTTTTATATATCTCTCTTTTCAGCAATGACGACTGATGGAATGTTTGCAACAAGGCATCCTGTAGCCACCTTGGTAATGTTTCTTACCACAATATATCTATTAATATATGTACACCCCCTTTAGCATCATCTCCACTCTTCTAACTTACTACAATATTTGATGACATTCTCATAATTTGTTTCAAATCTGGACATAGTATAAAACAGAGAAGTCTAATTATATTAAAGCTATTGGAATTTAGTGAGAAACCATGTCAGAGAAATCAGTAACAATGGCCAAAGAAATGTTAATGCTTATGAGAAATAAGTTTATAATGAAAATAGAAAAAGTATTTACTTGTCTGCTGTTACATTTTTCTAATATTTTTTGAAGTACTGGGTTTGTACCTGCATCTTGGCCTCAAAGGCCCGAACAGCAGACTCCTGTGCCCGGGCAGCATGTTAATCTGGAGGGTACTTCACGAACATAAGCTGTCCAAGTGAGTCTACTTGTGGCGAGCGGTCAACTGGTTAATATATATATTATATACTTCTCAGACCCGGGTTTGGAAGGAAACTCAGAGTATAAAAGTTAATATATTAGGGGTGATATTTACAGGGGTTAGAACGTAATGTCTCCGTCTTTCTCGGATAAGTGTAAAGTCCGTCTCTTGGGAGATCACTTAATCAGCACTTGAGTCCCGAGAAAGCACACGTTCATGCACAACACAAAAGTCCTCGCACCCCAAACACCACGCAAAACCGGGGAAAGACCGACAAGCGGCGGCCCAGTTGGATCCCCCCCAACCTCCTCACACCGCAGCTCGATTTCTTATTTCTGCCTTGTCCGGCAGACGACCGGCGGCGGCCCTGTTGGGTCACCCCAACCGCCTCTCACCGCCGCTCGTTTTCTTCTCTCAGCTCTCTCCTGGTGCGGCCCGCCGCGCCTCACGTCGCAGGAAACTGCTGACTCCGAGGCGTGGTCATGTGATGCAGGGATGGGTGTGTGTGTCTGATGCCTTAGTATTCAAGTACATTATTTTATCTCGTATAGTGATGTCTTATAAACTACATTCTACTTAGAGTTTATATTATTATATTTTTGTAAATGTAAAATAATATAGATACAATAACACTTGAAATACCTAGTTATATATATTATAAACATATGCAACTCCTTGGAGAGGACAAAGCTGTGTCAGCATTTCTGAAATATTGCACCATCTTATAGAGATGTTGCACCAGATTATATCTACATAAATATATACAATGAATTCCTACCTATCATGTCCCTAACATCGCTCGGTCACCTACAACATCGCGTCCTCGCGATGTCCTAAAGACATGTACCTATCCATGTTAAACTGGTGTACCCTCTGTGTCTTCTGGCCGTTGCTGGAGTTTTACTTTAGGATCATAATGCAATGACGTAGCTTGTTTAAAACAACAGTACAAGGTCACGAAGACAATAAAGAAGATGAGAATAGGTACAAGCAGACTCCTGTGCCCGGGCAGTAGACACCTGTGCCCGGGCAGCAGACTCTGTGCCCGAGCAGCAGACTCCTGTGCCAAGGCAAATGAATCTTATGGTCCAGCAGCAGGGGCTCCGGCAGCTTCTTGCTGGACAGGATCAGCTGCAGCAGTGAGGCCTTTGCAGATGAAGATCTCTTCTGCTGCAGCTGATGCACCGACACTAATGGTGCACTGGTCATGGCAAGCAATGGACCAAATTATTACATAGGTGTAGAAACTTGGGGGAGACAGCTTATCTTTACCCTTTGCTAGCTTTTGCTTTTATAAATGACTGCTATTAATGAATTTTAAACAGCTGACAAACTGAAACTTTTCTCTTCACTGAATGGTGCTTTATTGACAGAGTATTATTCTCAATACAGAAGTAATATTTTACCCATATATGTTATTTTTATAAAACTTTAATTGACGTCAATAAAGTAAGCAAAATTTATAATCTATGTTATAAAATTATTGGGAAGTTGGGGAGAAAGATAGGTGCCCTTAGCTGGTACCTTGTGTAAAAAGAATTGCAGTTAATGAATGGTAAACAGCTTTCAGACCGCTATTTTTCTTTCCTTTTACTGAATGTAGCCTTAATGACATTAAACAGTGTTGTTGATAGATGAATAATATTATACCCATATTTTCTATTTCTCTGAAACTTGCGTGGACTTCATAAAATAGCATAAGTAAGAAATTATATTATATCATAAGAAAATAGGAAGAGGAAGGAACTAGGCAGGGAGGGAGAGTAAGAAAATAGGAAGAGGGAGGAACTAGGCAGGGAGGGAGAATGAGAGAAGTTCTGAAAGCAAGGGAGTGTAGTAATGATGTAGTTGTGTTACAGAGTTTGAATAAAGAGGAGGGAAGAGACAAGGAGGTAGGTGATGTTGAGGTGGAGTGGAGTCCGTTTAAGAATATGCTAGTAAAGGAAAGCCTAAATTATACAATAGGAAAACAGGAAACAAGTAAATACACACATATCAGCCCGCTTGATATCCATTAGGTCTACAGCTGCTTCCTCTTCCAGGACACATTTATTATCTGGCCCCAGGATAGAACTCACAACTTCATCTAGAATATCCAGTGGAGGAGGAAGAGGGCCACCACCTAAAGAAAAAAGAATGCACACACAGTCATATAAATTGCACTCCTCTGAACGTAAAATGTTGCACTGCTTAGGGTATATTTTGAAAATATTTAGGTTGTGAGCAACATCTCAAGTGTTGTTGTAATAAGTTAAATTGAAAAGGAGTGTGAGAGAGAAAAGAAAAATGCACTCCTGTAAACCCTGCTTATCTGCAGGTGTATCAGTTTAAGTTCAGTCTGTTTTGTGCTTAATACTTTCAAAGAACCACTTACATGAAAATGAGAAAATGAACTAACCTGTTCTGCTCTGGGCTTCCCGGAATCGCTGGATATTTTGCCTTGAGCGAGAACTGATGGCGAACCATTTTTTTTTTCTCCCTTGTTCGAGGTTCTGTTATTGTTAAAAGTTTGATTTAAGTTTTGGGCCATATTTATCCAAATCTGATGTTTTTTTTTTTTTTTTTTTTTTTTTTTTTTTTTTTTTTTTTTTTTTTTTTTTTTTTTTTTTTTTTTTTTTTTCAAATGCCCTGTTTGTTAAAGTTGCCTCGGAGTTCTACTAAGTGCTCCTGGTACATTTCTGCCAGGCACAAGGTCTCTTCTTCACCCTAGTTAGCCTTCCTGAAACGTTTGACTGGAGCAGTGGTATCCATTGTTAGCTGCAATGAGTGAAATAAATGTAATTAGCACCAAGTCATTTTGTCCTAACTAAATTCACTTTAACTAAGTTAGGTTAGTGAAGTTAGGAATTCATGTCTTAATCCTTTATTCTAAAAAAAAATAATATATTAGAAGTTTGGTAAAGTAATGACTCTTGCTTTTCCTTCATATTTTTTCTTGCTTTATAGAAAGTAATGTTTTCTTTTTATGGGCTATAGGAATTAATATGTCAAGCTCTTGGTTTCAAGAAAAGAATATAATAATTTCTCACCATGAATGAAAGTGTGGTTTTATGAATGGAACTAAGTTTTGTTTATTTCTTCCAACCACCATTTCAATAAGCAGCAAATAAAACTTTTTAACTTGGAAAGTGAAAAAAAGTGCCTTACAATTAGCATATTTCCCATTGGTTAACTCCTTTTTAATGTGTTAAACTGACAGCTTTTCCCACCAATACCCGTTAAAGTACTAATAAGCAATGTTTTTTGATGCCTTCAAACCTTACCTGGTATAGTTAGGGAGGAAAGATGAGGGCTTGCTGTTTTGAATGTAGCGCTGGGAGACGAGAAGGAGTGTTTGCTCGTTGCCAACAGGAATACATTTCTTTTTCTTAAGTATTTTCATCTGCTTTATATTACTTAAGCAGCAGTTGTATTGTGAATTCTATAATGGCCCTCGGGCTTTCGTGGAGCTTCACTGTCAACCTTCCAGCTCAGGACGAGACAACAAACTTCCTTCACTCAACATTCGGTGAGCCAAGGCTTCGTCTCACCGACTCATCACCACACGGCTCACAAACCGGGCCGAGCCGCTGTCTCGAAGCACCAACACCGAGCTTCACTGGCATGCCAGTCACTAACCCCAAGCTCACCTCTTGCCTCCCGACTTTCACTTCGGCTAATAAAGACGCGGCCACACTTGCCTAGAACATTGGCCGAAACACTGCTCGACGCATGAAGGAAACATGTTACACGCACGCTAGCAACATGTCACTGACAGTACTGGGACAGTGTTTCGGCCACTGTTTGGGGCAAAGTCATGGACATGCTGGAAACAAGAGGTGAAATAGTGAAGTGATCCACACTTGCCTCAGTCACTACCCAGCACCATGGCGACGAGGGAAGACACGCTACTGGCCGCGGCAGCTACGGTGATACTTTTTGCACAGCAGAGACAACGGGGAAGATATCGTCGCCGATTTTGGATGCGTCCAACGCTTAGAGAAAAAAACACTGGTGAAAGGAACAATATCCTCTATGAGCTGATGGGAGATGACGTTGGATTGGTGCCGGCTCAACTCGGGGACAGTGCATCCTTTTAAAATTTCTTCAGGATGTCGAAGGCAGACTTTGAGTACATACTCAACATAATTGGACCTACTATTACCAAAGTGGAAACCAGGCTCAGAAAACCAATTTCGAGCACTGATCGGCTGTCAGTAACACTACGATATCTGATAATAGGCGATTCATATCGCAGTCTCAGCTACCTTTTCAAAGTATCCAAGCAGAGTATTTCACAGATAGTGCCAGAAGTGTGTGAAGCACTTATGAGCGGGCTCAGTGAATACGTGAAGGTAAGGATAATGTAAGGAAGGAGCAAGTACCAATTTACTTATTACAGTTAAACAGGTAGGTGGTGCATAACATACTGTCCCATTAAGACATACCATATGCACGTACGAACAGTTACCACCAGAATTTTTATTCCACCAGTAGTAAATAACAATCTTGAGTAAACATGGTGGTGATGAATAAAAGTACATTTTTTTTATTAGCATAAACATATCTTTAAAGGAACTTAAAAAATAATGAGGTCTCAGTGTACTAGTAAACTCTTACTAGAATACCTAATCATAAAGAGTGAATTTTCAATTATTAAGGGCGACTGTACTAACAAGTACTGATCCCATATAGTGTTATTCAGAGATCGTGCATGAAGTTCATGTGTTGCTGTTGAGTGGTGGATGTTGGTTTGTCATACATCCCTTGCTCTGCATTATATAGTGTGTTCTGTATTATATTCTGAACCGTGTTCCTTGCGTGGTGACAAGAAAGTGCCCTTATTTTACATGCAATCATTTCCCCAAAATGGTGATATTCGTCCCTGCTCTCATAACCCTGCCGCAGTGTTTTCATAATGTCATACGCCTCCTCCGCCATGGCGTCCTGTCTCCTTTTACGATTTACACGTACGCTTGTTGAAGTGCTCGGCCCTACGGTGTCTGTCCGTTCCCTGATGGACACTTCTTGTTCTCCCTCGGGCGAGGATCCCGTGGCGGTGTCCTCCGTATTTTGAGCAACAGTGGATGTTGACGGCTCATTACCTTGAAACTAGAACATAATACTACTATTAATAATAATAATAATAATTAATATTAATACCGGTAGTAACTATATATGTACTAAAATTATTATTCTTATAGGTGTGTTTTTCTTTCAGTTGCCAACAACTGCAGATGGATGGATCAACATTTCACAAGAGTTTGAACGTTTGTGGGATTTCCCACAATGTGTAGGAGCGATGGATGGTAAACATATTTGTGTGCAATGTCCTTCGTCTACAGGGAGTGATTATTTCAACTACAAGGGATTTTTTAGCATAGTTCTGTTTGCTGTTGTTGATGCTACATACAACTTCACATATATAAATGTTGGCTGTCAGGGTCGTATATCAGATGGTGGTGTATTTAACCAGACTATTTTCAGACAATCACTAGATAACTGTGCCATGAACCTTCCTACTCCTACTCCGCTTCCTGGTCGAGAAAAACCCATGCCGTATGTCTTTGTAGGAGACGAAGCATTCCCATTACTGGAGAACATTATGAAACCATACAACGGCCTCCATGATAGGGGGTCGAATAAGAGAGTTTACAATTACCGTTTAAGCAGAGCAAGACGAGTGGTCGAGAATGTATTTGGCATATTAACTGCTCGATTTAGAGTGTTACGCAAGCCTATGCTACTGAAACCTGACACTGTAAAAAGTGTAACTACGACATGTGTGTATCTGCATAATTACCTTAGGAGTAGTAGATGATCAAGAATATCATATTCGCCCCCTGGCACCTTTGATGTGTTCAATAATGATAGCGGTACATTCATCCCAGGTTCATGGCGCAATTCTCATGGTGAATCGTGTATGCAACCTGCACAGGGAAGTACCCATATTTCAACAATGACTGCACAGGATATCCGTACAGAGAGAGTTCAAAGAGTACTTTGTGAGTAATGTGGGACGGGTGTCCTGGCAGGATAACTATTGCTAAGTGCAAGCTATCTGTATAAACAAGTACGCCGGCGCACTACTGATTCTTCAAGAGTGCAAGTGATGAAGTTATGGTATATGGTAGTAAGAACATATTAACATAGCATTTATAACTAATGTGATTGTCTCTATGTTAAATGAGTAATGCTAGGATGAATCTTAAGTTTTATTCATTATTATGTGTTGTGTACAGTTTCATTATGTTGACATTTGTACAATCCTAGTAAGAAATTGATACTAGGATGCATGTTAACTATACGTGTTATGTCATTCGTAAATAAACACCTCAGAACGTATACAGGAATATCACTGCTTACCCTGATACCACAGTCGTTTGTGGGATGTGGTGTGTTTCTAGTTAACAGGAACTTCATGTTGTTGAATGCAAACCATGTGCTTATATATGCATCGCCCGTTCCAGCTCCAGACTTCGTATTCATTTTTTTCTGCTCCCTCCGGAACTGGCCAATCAAAGTTTTCATCTTCTTTTCTACCTCAGCTCGTTCTATTGCCAGTGCCTGTGAGATGCTTCTCCAAGCGTCTATTTTTTTCACTTTGTTCTTGTATGTTGGATCTGTTGGATCCCATAACACTGGGTGTGACTGATACAATTCAATCAACATGAATGTCTGCTCCTTGGTCCACTCCATTGTCCACACCATGCACTGCCGTCGCTTGACTGGTGTGGATGATACATGTCAGCAGCTCATAGCCTCGTCCACACCAGTGCTACCACCATGTCACAGGCAGAGCTGCCAACATGACGTGGACACTAGTGCCTCGAACACGTCCGTGACAAAGTTCGAGACATGCTTCCTGTATGTGTCGAGCATTGTTTCGAGCAATGTTCTAGGGCAAGTGTGGCCGCGCCTTAAACCCAAACAGCAGAGGACTCACTCCTTTCTCTCGGGAGCAAGTGCAGACTCACCAACCTCACGCTCTCACTTATGATACACCTACCAAAGACAACATATCCCGTGCCACAATAACATTATTTTCATTGTATGTTGTCATGTTAATTTTGTAAGTTAAAGAACTTAATATAATATTGTTGGGGACTTAGTGTGTGCCTTCAACCCTTAACTTTCATTTGAGTGTTTGAACGTCACCATCCCCTAGCATACTCCAGTACTGCTCGCGACAATTCATACAAATAAAAAACAAAGAAAATGTCAGTATAATAATGTTTCGTTTAATATAATTCATGTCGACATTTGGTAAGCGATGCGTTCCAGTGCGCTCACTGAGCTACACTAAAAGCGATCTAAGTACGACGGCTCCCGTCGGCCCTAAATCGTCGTCCATAAGCTAAGTACGATTTTGTATTTAGCCAGAGTCGACCTCAGACAGTTTTCGTGGATACGGCCCCATGTCCGTACAATCCACTGAGATAGCATACTTTCCCTGTAAGGACACCGTATCCTGCTTTCCCCGTGCAACATTGATCCCTGGTACGATGATCAATAATTGACAAGGCCCCCTCCAAACACAGCCCATCACAGGTCGAGAGTAATAGTAGTGACCCCTACCTCTGGGCTATCTATGCGTGTAGATAGTGTTGTGTAGTGTATATGTAGACAGTGTGGAGCCAAAGAGGTTGCCCGGCAGCCTTGCCTGCCGCTTTCTCGGGAGGCAGCAGTCAATCAGGCCCCAGCTCCATACAACCACTGTGAAAGTGTACTTTCCTTTAGAGCAGGGGTTCCCAAACTTTTTGTTCCTCAGTACCCTTAGACTCTTTTTATAGGTTCCCATGTACCCCTAACACTAAAAATTAAGCTTAATAGTAAAAAAGGACATTTAAATATTTTGATATTTTAAGTTTATAGAGTCTTCATGTTTAGATTACATAGGCATCTTAAATGATGAAAACAGAAATAAAGCAATTACTAAGGTAACTGATATTTTGATCCAGCACATACAATACATACCTTTTTATTATTATTATCCAAAACATTAATGAACAAAACTCAGGTATTCTTATTTTAATGCATCGCACTAACTCAACATAAATGGATCACTACCAATTCAACACACATTCAGTCCTGCAGGCAGAAACAGGGAAAAAAATGTTAATGCACTATACTGACTTATAGTATGGAGACAGAATTATTGATAACAATTGTAACCAAATCTAAACAGAACTAGTGAGATGGGTGAGCTTGTTTTTTAGCAACAAGCTCACTGATACGAGGGGAAACTTTAGCAATTGCACAACGAAGATCATGTTCAGGTGTGTTGAGTTTTGATCTGTATTTTGATTTGATACCTAACAGTACTGAAAATGCCGACTCACAAAGCCATGTTGATGGAAATACCAACAGTGCTCGAATAGCAGGTTCAGCAATCTGTCTGTATGAGTTTCTCATTGAAAACCAAAAACCACACAGATTTTTCTCAGAGTAAACATGTAATGCAGAATCATCATGTTGCATTTCTACCAACTCCTCCTGCCTACCTGTCCCAGCCTGCAACACCTGAGCATCTGTACTGAAAGGATTCCTAAGATATACAAATTCATCTCCATCAAGGCTTGGAAAATAACTATTAATTTCTTCCTCCATCTTCATAAGATGCTCAGTGACTAATCCTGTGAACTTGTCAGTCTTAGATCGTGGATTTTGATCTATATATTCTGTTACATTACTAAACATAGCCAAGGTATCAGACTGAATGTTTCCCCTCCACAGTCGAAGTTTTGCAATGAATGCTTTGAGTTTAGCTATACTGCCACAAACTGTTACATCTCTTCCTTGGAGACTCTGGTTTAGCATATTTAGAGCATCAAAAATATCCACAAGATAAGCAAGGTTAAGCATGAAGTAATGATCCTTCAAGGAAGTGACGAAATCTTCACACTTGTGGGAATGTTGAAAAAATTCTAGCAATTCTCCATGAAGCTCATAAATACGTTTTGTGACATTTCCTCGGGAAAGCCAACGTACATCAGTATTGAACAGAAGTACACTGTGATTAGCATCAAAATCTTCACACAATAGTTTGAATAATCGGCTGTTAAGAGCACTCCCTTTTACATGGTTAACCATCTTGACCACCAGTGATAACACACTGGCTAGTTCAGCAGGAAGAACCTTGCATGACAAAACAAACCGATGTATCATGCAATGCATAAATGTCACATGAGGTGCTACTTCCATGACACGAGCTCTAAAACCAGACTTTCGCCCCAACATTGCTGGTGCCCCATCAGTTGTGCATCCTCTCAGATTTTCCCACTTCAAACCATGTTTCTTGAAAAATGAATCTACCACTTGAAAAATATCTTCGCCTTTAGTTGTTGCTTCTAAGGCTGCATTCATTAAGAACTCTTCCTTAATACCTTCATTTCCTACATACCGAGCAAACATTAGTAGCTGAGCACAATTTGTAACATCGGTGGACTCGTCAAGTTGAATTGCAAATCCACTTTCAGACATAGAAATTTCACTAATCACTTGCTGAAAAATATCAAGTGACATTTCTTCTATTCGTCGTTGCACTGTATTGTTTGACAAGGAGATAGAGTTGAGCTTTTTTTCTGAATCATCTCCAATGACACAACGCACCATTGCTTTTGCAGCTGGAAGAACAAGGTTTTCTCCAATGGTATGAGCTTTCTTTTGTTTAGCAATCATAAGTGAAACTTCATAAGATGCCTGCACCACTGCACTGTTTTGTTGGAAAATCCTCCCACTTGGATCCATGGTCTCTGAATATTTTCTTTTTTTACTCATCATTATTTACCTTTCTGAAAGATAGAAAAAATATATTAGGTAACAGTAACTAATAAGCCCAAAAAGTGCCATAAAACGTTACTCACGATTTACTCACTATTTACCCACGAGATACTAAACGAGAGTTTACCTTGAATAATTTGATCACTGCACTCACGAGTACCTGAGCTAAGCTAGAATATCACACAAGAAAACCCTAAATGTCTTCCCAGACACTCGACAATATGGACCACGTGGCCCTTCACAGCAAGCCACGCCACAATCTGCAGTCAGGGCGGGAGGTTGAGTGTGAATCTCACATATAACACTGATAAACAAATAATGTGGGGCCACAAAAAGCACTACACCTTCACCAGTATGATTGTAAACTGATGAAGATGAACACAACGGCCCAGATATTCACCAATAATCACTGTTTTCAGAACTTAACACAACATTACCTGCAGTCAGGGCGGGAGGTTGAGTGTGAATGCTCGAGGTGGCTGCACGCACTCGCGTCGCCTCCCACCCGCAGGTTGCCACGTATCAAAATACCCCAGCCTTATATTTTCAACCCACCTATACGGTTTTACATGAGTTCTACTATCCCATTATGCTTCGCTATCCCATCCAGTTAATCAGAAATACTTTACAATTGAGACATTACATAAAACACCTCACATAAATAAAGTCATAACATTTTCCGCCACACCATGTTAATAATATTATACTTACGTATATTTACACGTTCTCTCGGCTTCACCGCGACAACAGAAAACGTAACTGGGGATGACCAAAAAAATATAAAAGAAACAAAAATAGGAGCAATCTGAGTGCAGATTACAACACCATGTATTGTGCAAGTAATTGTTTCTTTCAGACCAAATGTACCCCCTGAAACGTGCAAATGTACCCCTGGGGGTACATGTACCCCAGTTTGGGAACCCCTGCTTTAGAGGGTCCCGCACACTGTGTAGTAACCCCCTTCAGCAGTGACCCCTAGTACCTTAAATCCCGATGATCACCAACTGTCAGGGCTCTTGACTATCCACAGCCCTTCACTAATCAAGAGGAAGCGTAGTGATCGTTCACTCCGAGCTATCTGTCATGTATGGAGGATGGGAGTAATGCTAGATATTGATGAGTGGACAATTACCCAATGTGCGTATTGTATGAATAGTACTTACTTTGCCTTGACTCGTTCCCAAACTTTGGCCAGTTGTTGAGCAGTCTTCTTTTCACCCAGACCAGAGGCGTTGAATTTATCAGCCACTCTGGCCCAAGCCTACTTTTCACCCAGACCAGAGGCATTGAATTTATCAGCCACACTGGCACAAGCCTACTTTTTCAGGAGGACGATCCTTCCATATGTGTTCTTGTTGTGTAAGATCTTTTCCTGCTTGATAATATATATCAGGAAGTCTTTAGCCACTACTATCGGGCTAGTCCTCTTGTCAGTTTCCATTTTTCTGGAGTATGGCGCAGAGGTCGTCCTAGTAAGCCACCAGTAAGAGGTCTGATTCAGCTTGTAAACAAAAGCTGATGATGATCTTGATTATCATGGCTACCAACATATGTTTTGATTTCATTTACCATTTACCAGAAGATCATCCAGAATATCAACTCTACATATATCTTATTTTGCTTTAAAAAATGTATCCCAATAATAATGTAGGCAAATAATGCATCGTTCTCATTTTTTTATTTTTCTAAGGATAGGCTTGAAAGGGATACCAACATTACAAGGCCCCAATCCCGACCCCGCGCTTGCCGACGCGCGGGAAGATGAATGGTTCACTTTATTATACCTCAATTCCGCTCTTGGGGATGGGGAAGGGAAAGGGACGGGGAAGATTAAAAATACGGCCGTAAATCCCGCTGGATGACATCACAGTCGTCTCTAGTACTTGCTTCACGGCCTAGTTTGTTGGTGTCAGCAAATTTTGACATTTTTTATATGATGCCGCAGTCTGGATCATTTATGTATATTAAAAAAAGTAACGGACCTAAAACTGAACCCTGGGGAATACCACTAGTAACTTGAAGCCAGTCGGAGGCTTCTCCATTTATAACTACTCGTTGTTTTCTATTGGTTAGCCAACTCGCAATCCAACCACACAACTGCTGTCCCATCCCGTGAGCTTTCAGTTTAATTAGAAGTTGGTGAGGTACGGTGTCTAAAGCTTTCCTGAAGTCAAGATAGATTATGTCGGACAGAGCTCTCTCATCGTAATTAGGGAATGTCATTAAAAAAATCTAGAAGATTTCTTAGGCAAGATCTCTTGTTCCGGAACCCATGTTGTGAATCTAATATTAACTTGTGGATTTCTAGAAACGAGGGGATTTTGTCTCTATTTTTTTTTTCAAAAAAATTCATAACTACCGAGGTGAGACTGATGGGTCTGTAATTACCGGCTTCGCTTTTGTTACCTTTCTTGAAAATTGGCATGACATTTGCGCATTTTCAGTGACTTGGAACTGTATTTTCCTGCATTGATCTGTTAAAAAGTACTTGAAGAAGTAACACGTGTTTATCTTAACATTTTAATATCCAAATTGATAATCTATCAGCACCTGTGCTTTTGTTGTGGTCGAGGTTCTGCAGGTGTTTGGCTATATTGTCTTCGCTTATTTCACCTATTATTATTAACTTTTAATTTTGAGATCCTCTAGATATGTTGATCGCGTTTGATAAGGTCTAGGTGTCTTCTGTTCTGTGATCAATGCGCGGTGAAAAAAATTATTTAAGATTGTTGGCATGGCTTTCCAGTCACTAACAAGTGTGTTATTACTGTCTTGTATGGGCCCAATTCTTTCATTGAGTGTTTTCTTACTACGAATGTATTGGAAAAACTTTTTAGGATTTGTTTTGGCTTGCCTTGCTATGTAAATTTCGAGGTTACGTTTCGACTTTCTTATCTCTCTCAAAAAATCTTTTCATGGCAATGTAGCAACTGTAGTTGTTATCAGATTTGGTTTGTTTACATTTAGCGTAAAGGCTCTTTTTCTTGGAGATTGTGTTTCAAGGACTTATTCATCCATTGAGGATTTTTTTGTGATATCGACCCGTTTTCTTCCTCGAAGAATCCATTTACTCTGTTTCTAGGGGAATATTATTGAAGGCTGAGCACATCTGCTCCACGTCTGTATTTGCGAAAACTGTTTGCCAATTAATTCTTTGTAATTCAAGTTTGAGTCTTATTATGTTATAATACCTTTTTTTATAGTTAAGGACTAAAAGCGGGTTTTCCTTTGTCTATTTCACAATTAATATTGAAGCGTGTAACTTTGTGATCGCTGAGAAAGGTATAACTTTTCAACACAGTGAGTAGTCTGGATCCCTCGTTATCGGTAGATTAAAATCTCCGCATATAATGGCCGACTTGGTTTTAAGTATTGACTCGATTTCTTTATACAATAATTCGTCATTATCAGGGGTCGTTTTAGGAGGTTGGTAAATAGTGGCAATTATTACGTGTTTTTCGTTTATTATCAGTTTGGCATATACCGATTCGTAGGCTGGTTTACTTGATTTATTTCAATGGCACTTATGTTACTTCTAATACATATTAATACTCCACTACCTTTTGTTCATTCTACAATTAAGAAACATATTATAGCCAGGAATGTTAGCCTCTGAGAGAAGGTGTTTATCGCAGGTATTTACCCATGTCTCTGTTATATTTATTATGTCAGGATTTTCCGACATTCCGTATGCTACGAGTTCATCTCTTTCTAATTATGCTCCGAGCATTTGTATAGAATAGGGCCAATACGATATGTGGATCGCTTAGTGAAAATCCTCCTCCTGTGTTTTTTGTGCGTCCGCCACTGGCACCGGTGACGGTTCACCTGTCTCATCCTCCCTGTCTATTTCTGGTACTTTATTTTCTTTGGGAGCTGTATGGTCGTTGTCAGTTTCATTGGCAACTTCCTCTGCACTGCCTGCGCTATTTATGTCATCCTCAACTGTGCTCCCTTGTCCTATCTTTGGGGGGCGAGGTATATCAGCTATAGCTTCTATAACTCTACCTAACCTCGCCTTACCCACACAGTTAAGGTGTAATCCATCACGGGAATACAAGGTTCTGTCCAAACAGAAGTGATGCCAAAGATCGAAGTAGTGCATGTCTTCCTGCCTATAGAGCGCTGATAAATCCCTGTTGATAACCGACATCTTCCTAAACATGGCAGGTCCTACATCATATCGGGGAATGATGCCACACACTGCTACCTTCCGTCTCCTATCAGCAAATTCCTTCATCATATCCAGATACTTTTCTACGATGTCGGTTGCTGATTCCTCCTTAGCGTTTTCCACTAGGTGGTCAACTCTTTCCGTGATATCTTGCGACTAGGGTAACTATGTTTTCTGTTTGGTTTCCCTCTACAAAATTGGTAATCTTGGCCACTAACAAGACTATCCCCAAACAGAATTATATCCTGCTCGGGTTCGGTCTCTTCTTGCAAAACTGCAAACCTATTCTGTATTGTTACAGTGGCGCTCTCTACAATCTGTGCATTGGCCTTATTCCCGTTCATAAAAGCCTGAAAGCCATCGTCTGCTAATGTTATATCGTCTGTCCTGCTCTCTTCTGGTTTTCCATTTGTGGCGACGGCTTTACCTGCCTGTACCAGTTTCCTGACCTCTTGTAGCTTGTCCTTCATACGAGCTACTTCAGTTTTCAGTTCCTTAACTTTGCCCCATGCATTTGTCTGGGAGTTGCAAAATAGACAAGAAAGTCGACTATCTTGCTGCACAAACAACTCCAGGACGAAGCCATTACCACACCCCAAACACGGGTAGCGTGTTGCCTTAGGCATTGTGAAAAGCCCGAAACAAATGGAAAACACGAATATAAGTACTGAAAAGGGGAGTGGATTGAAACACACTGGTAACTTAGTGATTTACGCAGGTAGCAAAAGGATCCTGTGGCCTGTTGAACTAAGGATTAATTCAGGTCAAGGGCAACCTAGCTCAGCGATCAAGGGAGAGACTAATTCCCTTGGGAGTTCCCAGTCGGACAACGTGAAGCTCTAAACTCACCTTGGCAATTCGAAAATGCACATGTGGTTACTATCAGATACGCGCTAAAATGGGGCCACTAAAAAATAAATGAACGTGAGAACGAAAAACAAAAAGGAGGAGGAGTGCAAAGGAATGCAGAGTAAAACCAAGCAGCAGCAGCAGCAGACCTTTTGGTCCTTTCAAGGCTGCTTGGTTACTACTGCTAACTATCTACAGGGAAGAGAGACGGGACAGCACAGAAGAAAGCTCCTCCCTACCCACCACTCCCTCCAGCTTTAGCTGGCATGGAAAATAGCTTGAAAAAGTACCATGCAGTATGGAAAAACTAGCATAGAATTTTAACAAAAAAGGATGAAAGGAAATTTTGCTATTCCCCTATGGTGAACTCTATATGTCCATCTGAAAAGAAAAGTAACATCTATCTGAAAAGAAAAGAAACACAAACCATGCCATACGTGTTAAGATTAATCAGACAATAAGAGAGCCTGGTGGGTGTTTCCTTTTGAATATCTAACAATTTTGTTTTTGAATGATGGAATAAAGCTGCTGTATACAATTTCAGAGGGCAGCTTATTCCAGATGTTAACAACTCGGTTAAAGAAAAAGTACTTAGCCTTGTGAGATTTAAAGCGCTTACGTATAACTTTGCAAACATTATTTTTTTCTTATTGAAATATTAGAATACTTATTAACGTTAAGATTACTATATCCTTTAAATTTTTGAAAATTTCGATTAGGTCTCCTCTTATCCTGCGCTTTGTTAAGCTGAATAGGTTTAATTCTTCCAGTCGTTCCTCGTATATCTTATTTTTCCGGCTTGGAATCATTTAAATGAGTCTGCGTTGTATTTTTTCCAGTTTTTCCATGTCTTTTTTGTAGTATGGTGACCAGAACTGTACACAATATTCTAGTTTAGGACGCACCAATGAGTTATATAAGGCAAGTATGACTTTTTCAGATTTAAATTCGAAGGTTCTACCAATGAACTCTACTAATTTATTTGCCGTTTTCACTGTTTATGTGCAGTGTTGGATCAGCTTAAGATCCTTTGATACCACAACGCCAAGATCTACTTCTTTTTCTGTACTTGCCAGAGGCACATTTTTCATCGAGTATTTAGCTTGGACATTGTTGTTTCTGATATGAAGGACCTCGCACTTTTCTACATTAAATTTCCTCTGCCATTTTTTCCACCCAGCATGCTAATTTGTTGAGGTCACACTGTAATTCTTGCCACTGTGACGTTGACTCTACCTTACTCATTATTTTGATGTCTGCGAATTTACTTAAAGTGCAATTTATGCCTTCATCAATATCATTGATGTATATTATGAAGAGTACTGGATCTAAAACAGAGCCTTGAGGAACACCGCTATTTATTTTATGCCACTCTCGCTCTTTTCCGTTGATAACAACACGTTGTTTTACGTCAGAGAGCCAACCTCCCAGCAATTTCAGGGTATTACTGGCTATGCCGTGAGCTTTTATTTTTCTTATTAGCCTCTTATGTGGGACAGTGTCGAAAGCTTTCTGAAATCAAGGTAAATAATGTCCACTGCTTTTGTCTCGTCATACGAGTTAAATATTTCATAAAAGAAGTCTATGAAATTTGTTAGGCAGGAGCGTCTGTTTCTGAATCTGTGTTTGTAGTCTTAATTTATTATTTCATTCTCTTCTAGGAACGTGACAATCTTATTTCTAATTACCGTTTCCATCAGCTTGGATACTACCGAAGTAAGACTGATTAGCTTGTAATTTGCTGGGAGTAATTTATTTCCGTTTTTGAAAATGGGCGTGACATTTGCTAGCTTCCACTCATTGGGGATTTTCCCCGCTAGTAACGTTTAATCAAATAAAGTTGAGCGGTTTTTGGAGCTCATTTTTTGTTCCTTAAGAAGCCTGGGTGATATTTTATCTGGCCCAGGTGTTTTGTTTACGTTCATGCTGTTCATGACTAAGAGGATTTTATTTTTTGTGATTATGAAGTTAGGCAGTGTGACACCCTGTGGCTGAGGCGCGATGGTAGGCAGGTTACCGTGAAGATCCTCAGTCGTGAAGACTGCTGAAAAGTAATTGTTGAGGGTGTTTGGCATGTCTACTTCGTTGTCTATTTGTTTACCATTTTCCGTTAATGACCAATTGTTGATGTTAGGACCCTTTCAGTTTTTATGTAACTGAGATTCTTTAGGGTTTGTTTTGCAGGAGTTTGCTATCTGAGCTTCAATAGATTTCTTGCTGCATCTTATCAGCTTTTTTGTTTGTCTGCGCAATCTGTCATATGCTAATTTGTCATTTTCGTGATTTACTTTATATGTCTGGTACGCTTCTTTCTTTGCTAGAAGGCAGCATCTGATCTTGTTGTTCCACCATTTCGATTTGGTATTTTTTATGTTTCTTCTGTTACGTAGCGGTACACACAACTTCGATGTTTCATTTATTGTTGTAGGTGACGCTTCCCATGCTTCGTTTATGTCTGGTGTTTCCAGCATAGTTTGCACTCCGATAATCAGGCACTTTTTCTTTACTTTCATTTATCTTAGTTTTATTAATTTTAATGGTAAAGGATAAACTATGATGGTCGCTACTGCTAAATTCTGGTCCAACTTTTAGGACTTCGACTGTATTGTCATCATTAGTGAGGACAATATCAAGAATATTGTTTCTTCTCGTCGGGTGCATGACGTGTTAGTGGAGTGAGGTTTCTAGTAAACTAGTATAGAGCTGCCGACCTGTATGAACAGAGAATGGTTCGCC
Source organism: Callinectes sapidus (assembly GCA_020233015.1). NCBI lineage: Eukaryota > Metazoa > Arthropoda > Malacostraca > Decapoda > Portunidae > Callinectes > Callinectes sapidus. The sequence goes on from CM035223.1 coordinate 10,426,714, forward strand.
CCCACCTCATGACTGGGAGGTTAAAGTCCCTCATTATTAAGCAATTATTTGCGAAGCAAATTTCCACTATTTGTTCATATACCTGTTCGTCTATAGCGGGTGACTGGGCTGGAGGGCGATAGAAGACACCTAATATTATTTTTTGAGACTTTTTTTCTATATGAATGAAAGTGAAATCAATATTTGCAATGGCTGGGGTTTGCATCAAACGTGAATTAAGATTACTTTTAACATATAACATTACACCGTCCCCTGTACGGTGAGATCTCTCGCTATTAAAAGAGTTGTAGCCGGGAAGTGAGTACTCAGCAAAGTAGTCTCTGAGTGCTGAATTTATCCATGTTTCGGTGATACCTATGACGTCGTAGGTTTCTTTGTATATAAGAACTCGCAGCCCATCAAATTTACTTCTCAAACTACGAGCATTAAAATAACAGGCTCTGATATTATATGAATGTGTAGATGTACGTGTTGTATTTTCTACGAAGCTGGCGTTTCCGTTACCACTCGCCAATTTTTTTGGTTTGAGGAGGCAAACTTTGTTATTTAATAGTCTCATCATGCTCGCTGCACCCATCGAGTTCAAGTGAAGGCTGTCTTTCTGAAAGAGACTGTGTTCATTATAAAAGTCATTCCACATATTAAATTTTACGTTTCTATTTTCGCAGAGAGTCTTCTATTTGTTATTAGTACTGAAGGTGGTGATGTAGAAGCGAGCGTCAGCCTTAATCCTCGGAAGAATGCCCGAAATAATAATATTTCTGGATTTAGATTTGTAGTTCTGTATCATTTCCTTGTATTTCGCCATCAGTTCTTCACAGCGGGTGTGCTGGACGTCGTTGGTACCTGCGTGGATGAGAGTGTATTAGTAGAGGCGTCCTTTGTGACCTCGTCAATCGAGACTGTAATATCTTCCAGGGAGGCAGTATCTCCGTCTACGAGAGGGGACACGGCCACAAAACTCCTCTAACTGACCTCGCACAATCGAGTCGCCAGGGAGTCTTGTTTCCTCGTGGACATCCACCTGATCGCTGAGAATGGAAAAACGATTAAAGATGGTGAGGGGTAGATGGCTGCGTCGTGTGTTTCTCCTTGCCCCATTTCTGACAGGTGTGAATGGTGCATTCCGGGGGGGGGGAGATTGTGGGGGTGAGAGTGAAGTACCTGGGGCGCGTGGTGTGGCAGCAGTGGGAGGTCCATGGCTGGTTCCACTCCACACACTACCACACCACAGACATACACAGACCTACAGTTCCTCCTCTGTACTCTGGACTCTTGTCTCCGTTACAAAGTAAGGATTTACGGGAGTTTAGTGTGTTTTTTGCCACTTTGTGGCCTTAGTTTTTCACGCTCGGTTCCGGACCTAGTCCCAGACACCGAGCTCTGAACTCTGTCTCTGATATAAAAGAATTTCTTCGATTAAACTTTCTGCTACTTTGTGGAATTTGTTCTTTGAGCTGCTGCTCATCTAGTGTGTTGGGGACTTAGTCCCAAACACTGAAGATCATCTATTGGATTTTTCCAATGTCCTCTCACTTTGTGGACTGTTTTTTTTACCAGATCGTTACTGATTTATTGCCCATTTGGATAGTGCTTGACCGGTACGAAGCTGATCCCCGAAGGTTTGTCATTCAGGGCAATTACGTGAGGGGGTCCTTTAGTAAGGACGGTTATAGGAAGTCAAGTACTGGGTCAAAGGGAACTGACAGACAGGTATAGCAGACCCTGACGGGGCAGCAGTTTTGCAATTTTTATGCAATTCTGCTGTAGGCACTATGAAACATGAATAGAATTAAAATAGTGTAAGAACCCTGACAGAAGTAGGAAATTAAAGCTTTTGGAAATTCTGTGCAGCAATGAGGTTCATGTTACTGGGGCTTTTCCTGCTAAACATGGCTTCACTGTCATTGCACTCAATGAAGATAATGGTGATAAAATCTTCTCCAGAGCAGTCAAAAGCATACTGGAAGAAGGGTATAACCCATTGATGCCTGCTGAATTGAAAGTGAAGAAAAGTGTTATTCTGACCAAGAGTAGATGAAGTAATATATGAGAAAGATATGGATGAGATTGCAGAGGAGTTGATGGCTAAAAACATCTGGATAGAAGATGAGTTGGACTCAATATATAAATTTCCAAATTCAAATACTATTAAACTTACTTTCAAACAAGCTTCTCCAGCAAAAAAAAAAAAAAAAATGCATAGAAGCAGGACTGCGTGCCTTCAAAATAAGTGTACGTCCTCATGATATCAGAACAGAAACTTTCATTCCAATCACATACTGTATACGTTGCTATAACCTCGAGCATCACTACACCAGAGATTGTCCTAAAAGTTCAACCTATAAAGTATGCTCAGAGTGTAGTGAAGAAGGCCACGTATGGCACGAATGTAAAGAAAGTAGTAAAAGATGTCTGATCTGTGAAGAACACTCAACATTAGCAATGAAATGTCCTAAGAGGAAGATGATAATGAAAGTAAAAAGAAAGCAGGAGGGAGAAAGACAAAACATGACTTTCTCAGATGTAACGAGTTCAAATCAACATTTCATCTCAGGCAAAACCACCTCAATATACTAGCTAGAGAGGAATTACTAAAAATCAACATCTGTATATCACATGCTCAACACAAAAACTTAATAGATCCAGGAACTTATGGCGAAGAGCTGAACAAAATGTTAAAAGCCAATAACCTCTCAACAGTGATAATTCCTGACTGTCCTAACATTAAGTTATACACAGAACCACAGGCTCAGCCCCAGGCTTAAACAGAAGTAATGAAACCTAAAACTTTGCCAAGAGCAAGAAATATGAGTTCAGAAAGGAAAGGAAAAGTTGACACTAGCGAGGCAAAGCACCCACAACAAGTAAGAGAGGAAGATGTAGTGGATTGTAAAGATTTGGCTTTGAAATTATATACAACAAAAATGGGATGGCCTGTAGAGAATTACAGTTAAATAATTAGTATCTGATCTACGAAGTAACAGGTATAATTTACCTTTGAAGAAGAAAGACTGGATGAGGATGACTTATATAAAATGATCCTAGCTAACATAATAATCATGAAAGGATGCTGGAACACAGTTAACAATGATGAATACAGAAAAAATAAAATCCGGTTTACAGAAAGCAAGATCTTCTCCCGAAGAGAGAGATCCTAGGAAATACACCCACTATGACAAATAGTCTCACAAACCTTACAATACTACAGCATAATATAATGAATTGGAAAACGAAACAAAATTCCTTGATTGACAACTATTTAAAAGTTCAACCAGACTTGATTTTAATGAGCAGCCATGGTTTAAAATCTACAGAAGCTCTTAATTCTGGGATACAAAGTACACAAACTTAACTACAGTGAGAACTACGCAGACGGATTAGCTATAGCAATCAAGTATAACATCACCATAAAATTTATGATTGACAGATGTGCTAGCCATAGAAATTGAAACTAGTCTTGGGCCTATAATTGGAGATATCTCCACGACTTACCTTCCACCAAGACGTCCTTACTTGCTATTCCTGGATATATACGTATATACCTTTAAACAATAATATTCCAACATATATCATTGGTGATTTTTTTAATGGTAGACATTTACATTTTGGAAATAAAGACAATAATACAGTTGGAAAAAGTTTAGTAAATCTAATAAATCTAGGGAAAATGATGCACTTGGGACTTTACTTCCCAACTTTCATGGGCATAAATTCTGCTACAATACCTGATCATTTTTTTTTTTAACAAATATTATTATCTTAGTTGCTATTGTGAATCTGGGGAAATTACAACTTCTGACCATATTCCAATAATTTTCCGATTATCTACAAAACCATTCATTATGGATGCACCACAAGTATATAAAACTAATAAAGCAAACTGGAATTTATTTAAAGAAACACTGAATAAAAACATAACTCTAAAGAACTTAAACAACTGTAGCACAGAAAGACTCGTGCAAGCAACTAAAGAATGGATGGAAACAGTAAAGCAAGCAATTGATAAGGCAATTCCTAAAAGCAATCATAAATTTATATAACAATTAAAATCTTCCCCTGAAATAAGGAACTTGGAAAACCAATTTCAAGTACGAAAACATAATGCTCTAACCAATGGATGGACAAATAACTTACCGAGAGTATATTAGAATAAGGCATGAATTAAGAGAAAGATCCAGAGAATTACACCAAGAACTGAGAAGATAAGATTACAGATCTAATGGACCATAGTAAAAATAGCAAAGAGTTTTGGAATAAATTTAAAGTACTAAAAGGGAAAAATATAATACATACTAATTATATGAAAGATCCTGAGGGGAACAAATACTTCACAGATAAGAAGTGTGGCTTGATGGAAAGAACGTGGAGGAATATTTTTAGAATAACTGAGGAAGATGAAGACAAATTTGACAGATAATTCCGAACATATAGATGGTTATACAAATGTAAACAAAGACCGGGTTTCTTCATTCCCTACATCCGACTTAAGTAGAATAAATAATGATAACCATGAAACAAGAGAAATCGAAAGAGAAGAAATTAAAAGCTTTATCAGAAAATTTAAGAATAAGGCACGAGGTTCCTCTAAAATAGATTAACTTGTACTAGAAAACATTTCAGAAAAGGGTATTAATCAATTAAGATGTATATTTAATGTTTGTTATTCTGCGGGATATGTTCCAAAATCATTCAAGTCAGCCATAATAAAATTTATTCCTAAAAAAGACAAGTCACCAGTACGACCTATAAACTACCGACCAATATCTTTACTGGAGGTTCCTAGAAAACTATTTAAGAGAATAATACAAGGGAGATTAAATTCATTTTTAACTGAAAACAATGTAATACATGAGCGACAGCATGGATTTAGAGCATGCAAGGGAAGGGAACTCACACAGCCATTGCCACTACTTATGAAACCATAGCAAACTCGTTGGCAAACAAACACCAAGTTTATATAATCCTAATCTTAGGATTATCAAAGCTTTTGATAAGGTGTGGCATAATGGATTGAAATATAAGCTATTAAGACTTCGAATGCCCACTATCTTAAAGAAAATCCTATGCAATTTTTTGAATGATAGAACAGCTAAAATTGTAATTGGCAAGGACAACAGTAATGATATAAAGTTAGAAAGTGGAGTACCTCAAGGGAGCGTACTCTCTCCTACATTATACTCTGTATTTACTAATTGTATTATTAGTTTACACATTAATAATTGTTTATATGTAATTGGTCAATATGTTATTAGAATTTTTATTAATGATTGTAGAGCGCTTGTCGACGTTCATTTGATGTTATTTCTTTTTTGAAGGACACATTGAACAACTACACCACAAATGCCACTGATTCCTTCACTGAAGAGGTAAGCAGTGCTATAATGTTATAATTTTTTTGGCGAGTTTCAATTGTATCAGCAGTTGGTATTTACCTTTAATCAATCAAGAAAATTCTCCATTACAGTTTAGAGGAAAAATTATAAATAACACTGTTCCTATAGCATGTATGAAAACAGAGTAATTATTGCCTTCAGCCAAATAAATATCTGATGTCCCTCTCATGTTGGTATTGGATGTCGTTATTGTAGTGCCAAAAAACTTAAGACAGATCAAGTGCGAACCATGAATTTTCTTAATAATATTTACATGTTGAGTGGTTGTTGGTTTTACACTTATGATGAGTCACATCTACCTCCCATTAACATCAAGTGTTCTGCCCTTGTCTGGTGTCACATTATGCGGCTATATTTTTTCTCCAAGTCTGATAGAATCTTACTTTACTCTTTTTTGTATAGGCTAACGTGTCAGTGGACAGCTCCGCCATCCTCATTCATGAAGATGGGACACAAGAGCCATGCATCGTATCCCCCAACAGCTCCACAACTACTTCACCTTTGTACTCTTCAACCCCATCGCCATCTGATTCCTGTAGTATTTTTATATCTGCACCATTGTCTGAAGGTTGTACAACCCAACCACAGGCACCTTCACTAGTGGCAGGCAGTGCATTGCTGTCAACAACAGGAATCCCACCTGTGGACTCCTGTGGTACTACCAAACTGCTTAAACAAAAGAGGAAGAAGAATGACATTAGCCAAATTGAGGAGGACTGCAGAGAAGCCCTACAAAATCTCAAACAGACTGACTCGGAAAAAGATGATTTTAGCTTAAGTTTTGGCAGGATGGTCACTCACTGGATGCACGACTTACCTGCAGGTGAAAGGATGTCGGCAGCATTCACGTTAATGGAAGTTATGAAGAATTACAATTCAAGGTGAAAAGAATAAAGTAATCTCAAATCAAGCAAAGTTTTATTTCATCACAAAAGCCCAATGACTTTTCAGAAAAGTAAGTATTGAAATTTGTTGCCTCAGGAAATAAATATAATATTCATGTCTCTTTATGCTATGTTCATGTAAAAGAAAAGTTAGTTGATACTACTAATAATGTTGAAAAGGGAGCAGAGAAAGTATGACGGCATATAAGCTTATACAAGGGCAACAACTGTTGGGATAAGGCTTACAGAATTTTGAAGTATGCTGTAATTCTCTTCACCAATACCATTACTCATTACCAATACCAGACAAGAAACATTTTATATTGTATGGAAAAAACTTAAGCTAACAATAATTTATCTTATTAATGCAAATAACCTTAATCCAAACTAGACGTGAACTTATCAGTCCCGTTAAAACCAGGCAAAATACATGATTATCTGTACATATATGAACAGAAAAAAAAATCTAAGCAAATATGTATACATAAATAAAATTCCTAGGTTTACAGATATAAAAATGAGAATTAATGCATGTGAGGGTGGAATATTCACTGTTTTTCTCAATAGCATCTCTGAGGCCACATCTTTCCCACACTCCAGCATCACTAGCTCGACCACTAGCACCCACATCAACATACATGAATTTGTAGCTGGCATCCACCAGTGCCATCATGATGAGAATAAAATGGCACTTGTAATCATAGTATTCAGACCCAGAACGCGATGGTTTAGAAATTAGAACTGTTGCCATCCAGAGCCCCAATGCACATAGGAAAATTCCACCTTCCATAGTACTGGCTTACAACATGCTGCCACTCGCTTTGGTTTTTTGGAAGGTGAAGGTACTGTGGCTGCAGAACTTGGTAGATGGCTCTACATACTGAAGTTATAATTGAAGAGAAGGTTGTGGCTGATGCGAAACTGGCAGGCAAGTGAAACTTGAGATTCCCCTGAAATTATGAAAGGTTTGTAGGTAATGGTGTATGGTAATGGTACATCCATTACAAAAGTAGCACCAATGTGAGATTTGTGGCCCCTCGTAAGTCATGTACCATCAAAACTGACGTCAATGTTCAATATTCCATCAGTGTCTTTTGTTATACCTTCTTTTTTATATAGGTTTTCGATGCTAGTCTTTGCCATTAGTTTTTTCATTATAATACTCATCCATTCCATTATATATGTATTTTGCATACTTTGAAAAGGTATATGTGGACGTCTCTTCCGTACCCATTCCAGCTGAGAATCGTGAGAGTCCCGCCATTCCATACCCTTCACATAATGAATGGTACACGTGCATAATATTTCCTTTGCTCAGAGTAGTATTTTTGCACTGTTCAGGTTCAGAATGGAGCAAATTTTTTTGGCAACTTTCACATCTTAGATTGATTTTGCAGTCAAAGTAGGAAGGGGTGATTTTCCACGTGTCTTTGGTGCCACACTCACCACAACTCACCAAATGCAGAAGTTCTGATAATCTCTGATGAGAAATATTGTACATGGCACTATTTTCACTTACTTCTTGCACCTCTCGATATTGTTCTGGTATCAAGCTGTGTCTAAAGCTTGCTGCACTTTGGCTGGGAGGTTCCGGAAAGGAAGTAGATGCCGAGGCAGGAAACGGCTCCCCAACCTGTTGCTGCTCCACGTGGGGCGACTCTTTCTTTTCCCCACCTTTTCATCATCTTCAGACGACCACTTTCACTTCTAACCTTCCTCTTTGCACTGACACGAGTATGTTTCAGGTCTGGATTAGTGAAATATACTATAGAAATAGCAAAATACGAGATAACGCGGTGAAAAGTAACGCACGCGCACTCCTCACCACTCTATCGATCGCACTGGCGCCAAGGATGGAGGGTGGCTGGCGGTGCTACCACTAAACAAAGCCTAAACTATCGTACAGTAATACAAACGCATAAGATAGTAAAAAGAAAAAACACACACACACTACGTCGATATACATGGAAAACAAAACCTAACAAAAAAGGGGGTGTGGCCGGCCCGCGGGTCTTTAAATTCCTGGCCCTTTAAATTAAGTTTGGCTTTGGCCTCCTCCAACCTCTGCTTGGCTTCTTCTATTTGGTATTGCAATAATTGAGCTTTCAAATGTTCATTTTCCTTTATTTGAGCTAAGAACGCTCTTTGGACATCCTGCTGGTCTTGGCTCAGAGTGTGTGCTCCTAAATTGTTGCAGAATTTTCTTTTACGTTGATTCTGCCAAGGGAGAAGAAAAGAATTAGGAATCATAACATGAATGTATTTCTATTATTGTTTTACCATTTATACCGGTCTTCTTGTATTATTTCAAATACAATGAATTTCAAATTAAGCTTCTTTATTCCATTATTTTTGTTGTCCTATTATGATAAAAACGAACATCTCAGGGTATTAACTTACAGAAGATACTGTACGCTGAGGGGTGTGCTGGGATGGCACGGGTGTCGTCACCTGCTTGACATCCAATGGGGCTGCGGGCTGTAACAAAAAATTGGACTATTAAAGTATTTGTATTATGATCCTTATGTCCATTACACACATATTACAAAGGAATACAAAGGAAGAACAGACAACAACAGCCCTAATGGGCCTTACAAGGCTTCCTGTGTGACTACTCTACTTCTACAGAGTCTACAGGTCTGAGGCAAAGGATAGTAAAATGGAAGGCTCCTCTCCACCCACTTCTCCCTCCGGCAAACGCCGGCCGGAAAAAAAAGTGGTGAAAGAAACACCTGTGCAGTAGTTAAAAAAAAAACTGCGCAGGAAATTTTATAGGAAAGTGTGAAAAGGAAAAAAAACTCATCTATCTGAGAAAATAGAAAAATTACCGAGGCGCATAGCATAATACGTTAATTTAGGTCTCGACGTCAAGTAGGCATCGAGCCTATGTTTGAAACTTTTAATCGTGTCGCTACTGACTACTTGTGCTGGGAGAGAGTTCCAGACGTTGACTACTCTGTTGAAGAAAAAGTTTTCAGATTCCCCCGATCTGAATGTTTTACCGATTATTTTGAAACCATTGCTTCGTGTGGCTCTTTCCTGATCAACAGTTACGTATTCGCATATGGTGACGTTGGCGAAACCCTGAATCATTTTAAAAACTTCTATAAGATCTCTACGCAGTCTACGCTTCTATAAGCTGAATAAGTTAAGTTCCTTCAGTCGTTCCTCGTAAGGCTTGTTTCGTAATCTCGGAATCGGTTTTGTGGCTCGTCTTTGGATTCTCTCCAGCTTTTCAATGTCTTTTCTATAGTACGGTGACCAAAACTGAACGCAATATTCAAGATGCGGACGCACTAAGGCATTAAAAATTGTTAGGACGACTTTATCTGATTTAAATTCGAAAGTTCTGCCAATGAAACCAATTAATTTGTTTGCTGTTTTGACGACTTCTGAGCAGTGTTTACCTGGTTTGAGATCGTTACTAATATTTACTCCCAAGTCTTTTTCTTCATTAACTTTAAGCAGTTCGGTTCCGTTCATTGAATAGTTTGAGCGATCATTGCTACTCCCGATATGTAATATTTTACATTTATTTACGTTATAGGACATCTGCCACTTGTTTGACCAATTTACTAATCGATCGAGGTCGGACTGTATAAGCGCTTTTTCGGCTGTTGTGGTGACTCTTCCAGTTATTTTCGTGTCATCAGCAAATTTGGATATCTTACAGGTGAGGCCTTCATCCATGTCGTTTACGTAGATTATAAAAAGAATAGGACCGAGCACAGAACCTTGTGATACTCCACTTAAATCGTTTCGCCAGTTTGATTCTTTTCCGTTGATAACGACGCGTTGCTTTCTCTCGTAGAGCCAGTATTCGAGCCACGAGTGAATTTTACCAGTAATCCCGTGCGAATTTAATTTACTTAGGAGGCGCTTATGAGAAACTTTATCAAATACTTTTTGAAAATCTAAGTAAATTTACATGTACCGCTTTGAATTCATCAAATATATTGAATACGTCGTTTTAGAAGTGTAGTAGAATATTGAGGCATGAACGTTTATTACGAAAACCATGTTGGGAGTTCTTTATGAGACTGTTTTCTCCCAAGAAGTTTACTAGTTTGTCACGTAATATGGTTTCCATTATTTTGCCGACTACTGAGGTGAGACTGATGTGGTCTATAATTACAAGAAAGAGACTTATTTCCTTTCTTCTGGATGGGAGTTACATTTGTTAGTTTCCAGTCTCGAGGAACTTTACCGAAAATTAGCGATTGGTTGAAAATAATTGAGAGCGGCTTACATATTTGATTTTCTTTTAATTTTCTTTCAATAATCGTGGTGCTATGCCATCGAGCCCAGGAGTTTTATTTATTTTAATATTATCCAGTACTTTTAATACGTTATTCTCTGTAAATTTGCAATCATGTAGAAACATGGTGTTTACTGGGGCTGATGGCGTTTCTACAAAATCATTTGTGTCTTCGCTTGTAAAGACTGATGCGAAATACTCGTTTAACGTTTCAGCCATATCGACCTCGTTATTGACGTGGTCACCATTGTCTAGGCGAAGTGGACCAATGTTACTCGTTATTACTTTTTTCCTGCGAACATAACCATAAAATTCTTTAGGATTTGATTTAATTTTGTTTGCTATATTTAATTCAACACTTTTTACTCTGTTTAAAAAGTTTAATGGTTTTGCGTCGAAGTCTTTGAAATACCGACTTGTCACTCTCCAGTTGAGCTCGTTGATACTTCCGGTATGCACGGTTTTTATCAGATGAGCTTGCTTTTATATGATTATTCCACCATTTCGGTTTAGTATTATTGTAAGGACGCCGTTTGCAGACTGGTATACATGCCTTAACTGCACTGTTTAAGATTTCTGTGAACTTATTCCATGAAGAATTTATATCAGTTTCTCGCGATAATTGCCTCCAGTCACACGTAAACTAATTCGTCACTTAGTTTTTAGTCGTATACCTTCAGATCTATGTCAAATCTAACAATTTTATGGTCGCTGGTGCTGAACTCTGGGCCAACAATGACGTTTCCTATTAGCGTTTCGTTTGTTGAAAATATAAGATCCAGTATATTATCATCTCTAGTTGGCTTATTAACGTGTTGACTTACAGCACTTTCAAGCAAATTGTCGTATAAGTCTAGACCAGAGTGGGACGATATTGGGTTCCCCATGAATTTACCGGTAGATTAAAATCTCCGAATATGACACTTTCGCTTGAGTTGCAAATTTCAGTTATCTGGTCATATAAATTTGTATCGGTATTATCGCTTTGAGCTGGTGGTCTGTAGATGAGTCCGATAATTATTTTTCTTAAGCGAATTGTTAATTGTAGAAATATCGTGTCCACGTTTATTTTTTTCTTGTCAAGAAGCGCTGGCTGAAGACTGGCTTTTACGTAGAGAAGAACTCCTCCGCCCAACCTATTTTTCCTCTCGCAGCTGAACAACGAGTAACCGGGTAAATTATACTCCGCTAAATAGTCTCTGTTAACCGTATCTAGCCATGTTTTCGTTATTCCCACGATATGTAAATCTTCTGATGCTGCGAAGGCTTCGAGATCATGAAATTTATTACGTATACTGCGCGCATTAATCATGCAACAAATGATGACGTTACGTTTATGGGATGAGAGGTCATTTATGACGAATCGTCTGCCTGTGGTCGTGCTTCGTTTTTTTTTTGTCTGAAAAGAAGAACTTGGCTACTCGGCAGTCTGCCAAAGCGTGCGGAGCCGATGTCGGTTAGGTGCAGTCCATCTCCCTGAAACAGGTATGCTTTGTCGTAAAAATCGTCCCACATGTTGATGAAGTCGACGCCTTCCTGACCACAGATAGTTTTGAGACGGTTATTAGTGCTGAAGGCTTTGTCATAGAAGGCGTCTTCTGCACGGATCCTCGGGAGAATGCCTGAAATTATAATGTTTTCGGTATTAGTCTTATTCTTGAACGCCTGGATCATCCTCTTGTATTTTTCCATAAGTTCTTCGGAGCGGGTGTGCAGGACGTCATTTGTTCCTGCGTGTAAGAGGAAAAGGGTGTCATTATTTGTGTTTGCAGTAGCCTCCTCGCAGGCAGCCGTGATGTCGTCCAGTCGTCCTCCTGGCATACATAGTTGCTTCCGTGTAGCTCTTGCCCTGCTGCAGAATTATTGAAGCTGGCCTCTGACGATTGAATCGCCGATGAGCCTCGTCTCATGTTCTTCCTCTTCTTCCGCTAGAATTGCGAACCTGTTGAAGGTAGAGATGGGCAGAAATGATTTGTTAGTTGGAGTGGCGCCATTTCTAACTGTGGTGAAAGGTGCGGCTTCTTGGCTATGACCAGTGACAAGGGGTGTGGTAGTGGCGGAGTGGGATGCTGCAGCAACGGTGGAGTATGTTACGGCTGCTTCTGGAGCAAATCCCACGTTGGAGGCGACGAAGTCCCGTAAGATAGAAAATTTTTGCGCCAAGTCGTCGTATTTCTTGTCGGATTCTTCGAGCATCGTTTGTATCTGGCAGAGCACGCAGGTCGACGACTCTGAAATGATTTCCAGTGTAAAGAAGGTGGCATATCTCACACTGCCTTAGATTGGAAGGCATGGTGATATTTAGCAGTAGTAGAGAAAGAATAAGATAAATCAAGAAGCTATAAACCCGAGGAGGAGGAGGCTAGAAATAGAGAGGATGAGGCAGCGAAGGAGGAGGAGGGGAAGAGAGGAGGAGGAGGAGCAGGAACAGGAGGGGAAGGGAAGGGAAGAGGTTGTGGCAGCAGAGGAGGAGGAGGATGAAGGAAGGGAGGAGGCGGAGGAGGGGAATAGATGAGGAGGAAGTGCAGGAGGATGAGAGTAAGAGAGGAGGGAGGAGGAAGAGGAGGCGGAGCGTGAGAAGAGGCAGTGGCGGCGGCGGAGGAGGATGGGTTGAGGGGTAAGAGGAGGGGAGGTGTATGGGCGTGTATGGTATCTACTACTAGATAGTCAGCAACAAGCAAGTCTTATCATGATAAAAACCAACATCTGAGGGAATTAACTTACAGAAGACACTGTACGCTGAGGGGTGTGCTGTGATGGCACGGGTGTCGTCACTGGATTGATATCCAATGGGGCTGCGTGCTGTAACAAAAAATTGGACTATTAAAGTATTGGTATTATGATCCTTATGTCCATTACACACATATTGCTAGATAGTCAGCAACAAGCAAGTCTATCATGATAAAACCCAACATCACAGAGGATTAACTTACGGAAGACACTGTACACTGAGGGGTGTACTGGGGTGGCACGGGTGTCGCCACCTGCGGGAAGTGCTCGCTGGGGAGATCTGCAATCCAATTTAGTAATTAGTATAAGAATAGTGTTATTTGCAGAGAGAGAGAGATAGTGCTCGTAACTCTGTAGAGTGCTATTTACATTATCATTAGCATTAGGTTGCATTATTCAAAATTATTGAGATTGTGTGGCTGCATAACAAGAGTTTGACAACTGCAGACCATGTTGACCTGCATTATGGGGAGAAAGTACCAATACTTGTACAGTAGAATTATCAAGAATATTACACATTGGAACAACTTGGTTACACTTAAGGCTGTTAAGGACATGATAGGTAGAAATTCATTGTATTTATACATGTAGATATTATCTGATGCAACATCTCTATAAGATGGTGCAATACTTCAGAAATGCTGACACAGCTTTGTCCTCTACAAGGAGTTGCATGTGTTTATATATATAACTTGGCATCTCAATTGTTATTGTATCCATAGGATGTTACATTTACTAAAATATAATAATATAAACTCTCTAAGTAGGATGTAGTTTATAAGACATCACTATACGAGATAAAATAATGTACTTGAACACTGAGGCATCACACACACACACCCATCCCTGCATCACATGACCACGCCTCGGAGTCAGTAGTTTCCTGCGGCGTGAGGCGCGGCAGGCCGCACCAGGAAAGAAGAAATCGAGCTGTGGTGTGAGGCGGGTTGGGTGGAGACCCAACCGGGCCGCCGCGTGCCGGTCTTCCCCCGGTTTTGCGTGAGAGAAGAAATCGAGCTGTGGTGTGAGGCGGGTTGGGTGGACCCACCCGGGCCGCCGCGTGCCGGCCTTCCCCCGGTTTTGCGTGAGAGAAGAAATCGAGCTGCGGTGTGAGGCGGGTTAGGTGGAGACCCAACCGGGCAGCCGCTGGCCGGTCTTCCCCCGGTTTTGCGTGGTGTTTGGGGTGTGAGGACTTGTGTGTGTTGTGCCGTGAACGTGTGTGTTCTCGAGACTCTGAAGTGTTCTCTAAGTTATCTCGCAAGAGACAGACGTAACACTTATCCGAGAAAGACAGTGACATTACATTCTAACCGTGTGTCGTGAAATCATTGTAAATATCATCCCTAATATATTAACTTTTATAATCTTGAGTTTTCCTTAAAAACCTGGGTTTGAGAACTATAATACATAATATAATAACCAGTAAACCGCTCGCCACAAATATTCAATCTCACCTGAAACAATTTACATTCGCGGACTAATCCCCAGTCTTACAAGGCTATGCGTGCTTACCCGTCTTGGGTGTATATGTCAGCAACCTGACAACATACGTTTTCATGACAGACGAGGAGATCCAAGAGGAAACTCCATTAGCCATGAAAAAAGTAACAGATTAGCCTTACTATTATGCAAACAGTATTTGTGCTTTCTTATTTCACAATAAAACTAATGTATCTCAAATGTCAAGGGAAAACATAGATATAAGTAAGTAAGTAATTGTGAACTTACACGGGTTGACATCACTGTCAAAACCAGACCCCAAGTCTTCAAGCTCAGGCCCTATAACGTCAAAAACTTAGACATTGGGATCTGAGACCGGAGATTGAACACCACCACCAGTCTTACGCAGCTCGCGTTTCAACTCTGTATGGTCCTTATTAGTTCTGTAATGAAAAAATCTGAGCCACTAACAGAAATACTCCAACACATAAAATTCTTTAGTATTCAAGAAATATACACATGTGATATACATGGCTAATCATTACTATCTGAGATGTGTTTGTAACCCCAAGGGTCAGTGAGAGCCTAGCCTGTACCATGCGGTCCCTAACACACCCTACATGAAATTCCTACAAAATTTCACATGTAACAACATTTACTGGCCTATGATAATACATGGCTATCATTACTAACCGAGATATGTTTGTAACCCTAAGGGTCAGTGAGAGCCTAGCCTGTACCATGCGGTCCCTAACACACCCTACATGAAATTCCTTAGTATTATGAAAAATTCACATCTAACAACATTTACTGCCCTCTGATGATATACATGGCTATCATTACTATCTGAGATATGTTTGTAACCCTAAGGATCAGTGGGAGCCTAGCCTGTACCATGCGGTCCCTAACACACCCTACATGAAATTCCTACAAAATTTCACATGTAACAACATTTACTGCCCTATGATGATATACATGGCTATCATTACTAACGAGATATGTTTATAACCCTAAGGGTCAGTGAGAGCCTAGCCTGTACCACGCGGTCTCTAACACACCCTACATGAAATTCCTTAGTATTATACAAAAATTTACATGTAACAACATTTACTGCCCTATGATATACATGGCTATCATTACTATCCGAGATATGTTTGTAACCCTAAGGGTCAATGAGAGCCTAGCCTTTACCATGTGGGGCTCACTTCACCTCACCTCATGGACTCACCTTGTAGGCTATGACCACTTTAGCACACTATACTAAGCAATTCGATAAGGTATATCATAGAACTATAAGGGCAGTTAAAAACTTATTAATGCAAAAATAAATGAAGTTGCACTTGGTCAGCCTCTCCATCATACATCAAGAAGTAAAGAACAAAAACAAATGCTTGAGTTGTGCCCTATCTAAGCTTAGGGGTTCTTTATATAATAATTATACGTATAATTTATTTAGCATTCATGCGTTCCCATATCTTCATATATTGATATGGGGGTTTTTTTTCCCCATGCCCTGCAGCATTCATGTGCAGGGCAACTTTCTCCCATGCCTTCTTCTGGGCAACAATTCTTCCGTCGGTGCCCCTATTAGAGAGAATTGGTTGGTGCCCAACCAATTCTATCAAAAGGTCGCGCTCGACCTCATTTATGGGCGAGGCCCTTCGTGAGGAAGGGGAGCAGTGCTGGCTGTCCATCTTCAAATGAGTCTGGAGCAAAAGTGAACAGGTGTACCAAGCAACGGGCACGTGTTTCGCGCGGCTACTTTTTTGAAAAATTGTTAACAAATCGGCCACAGGCTACCAACTGAAGTAATACCTTAATATTTTCTGTTAAACCTACTGTATATCACTATTTCACGCATCGTTGATCTTTATTTTAAGCAATGAATACGTATCAATACGAAAATATGGTAAAAAAGTTTTAGTTCTCTATTTTTAAATGCATGTGCTTCCCATGATTACCAACCGCGAAACGAGAGCACACTTCCGAGAGAATCACACAGAGCGTTTCCCACTACCGGGAAGGGAAGAGACCTCTCCAAAGAGCTCGCGAAGGTAGCGCTCGGTTTTCATCTGATAATGTGGCTGTAATTAATTCCCTTGGGAGTTCGCAGACAGACAACGTGAAGCTCTAAACGCACCTGGGCAATTCGAAAATGCACACGTGGTTACTATCAGACACGCCTAAAACGGGGCCACTAGAAATAAATGAACGTAAGAACGAGAAACTAAAAGATTGTAGAAAAAGGGTTAAAACAATGTTAGTAGACAATGAGCAGGAAAATAGTAGCTGGTTAGCGTCTGGTTACTTTACTAGTGTATCACTGGTGTTTGTGCGAAGGTTGTGTAATTGTTTGGTGCTCTAAATACGTCGACAGCAGAATAAGTTTCAGTGATGAAGAGAAAGCACGGACAACACTTATCCCGAAAATACAGGACACACACTTTCCAAAGCTAGTAACACCCGAGCAGCGGTAGGGTAGAGGTCACGGCAAGTCAACACTCAGAGAGGTCAGACTAGCGACTAAGGGGGGAAAGGAGGAGGAGAATACAAAGGAGTACAAACAGCAACAGACCCTGAGATCCTTACTAGGCTGTTTGAGACTACTTACTAACTACCAGTACCAGAGACAGGACAGCAAACCAGAAGGCTCCTCCCCACCCACCCCTCCTTCCAGCCGAGGCTGGCAGGAAAAAAGGCGAAACCATATGGCACAGAAAAACCACATGGAATTTTAGTAGAGACTGAAAAGGAAACATGTAATCTACGACTGACTACTAATGTTTGTGAGGGAAGGTGTTAATGCTTGGTAAATGTATTGTTGTGTGCGTAATGTGTATGTGGATGCACACTGTGTATGTTGAAAGGGTGGTGCGGCAGCCTTGCCTGGCGTTTTCTAGGGAGGCAGCAGTCAATCAGGCCCCAGCTCCGTACAATCCACTGAGATAGCATACTTTCCCTGTAGGGATGCCGTATGCTGGTTTCCTCTTGCAACATTGATCCCTGGGACTTCAGTTTCCGATGATGATCAATAATTGACAAGCCTCCCTCATGCATTTGTTTACAGGAGACGATGCTCGGTGACCTCTCTCACTGTAGTCCTCCTGGTTATCGTTCCTTTTTTAGTAAACCTTTTCCCGGTCAGGGCCACCACGGTGGCACGGCGATTTTACTTCGTAACGATGTGCCTTTTGTCAGCCAACAGCTTCGCACGCCTGTGCAGGCTGTTGCTGTCAAAGTATTTCTGGGCAGGTTCTACACCCTGTGTAGCCTGTACCTCCCTCCCGGTGTTCCTGTAGTAAAGCCTGACCTGGTCGCCCTAGCTCATGAACCCTCTTCTCCGTTTCTTATTTTGGGTGATTTTAACGGTCGCCATCCCTTGTGGGATGATAACGCTACTAACCCTCGTGGCATTTTAATCGCATCTTTTCTTGATGACGAGGGTCTTGAGGTTTTAAATTCTGGTGATGTGACACACTTTCATAGTCCGACGGGGACTTTTACTTCTATTGACGTCTCCCTCTGTACTTCGACTTGTCTTCTTGATTTTACCTGGCGGGTCCTCCCGGATTTGTACGGAAGTGACCATTTCCCGATTTTAATAGAGTCCCTTGACTCCGAGCCGCAGTCTCGCCCTCCTCGCTGGCGTTTAGATAAGGCGGATTGGCAACGTTTTGAGGACTTAAGTTCTCCTGTTGGTCTGATTTCTGACTTTGGTTCTTGTAATGAGGCTGCCGATTACTTTGCTGATTTCTTGCATTCTGCAGCTCTTCAGTCTATTCCTAGGACGTCCGGTCGCTTCCCTAAACGTCCTGTTCCCTGGTGGAACGAGGATTGCACTAGAGCCGTGAGGGGGAAGCGGGCTGCTTATAATAGGGTTTGCCGCTACCGTGGGGACCCTCTATACTTGGAGGATTTTCGTCGAGCTCGTGCACGGGCGAGGCGCACATTTAAAGTTGCTCAGCGTGGTTCCTGGAGCTCTTATATCTCCTCCATTACTTCTAGGACCCCGCTTACTGAGGTCTTTAATAAAGTCCGTAAGATCTCGGGAAAGTTTTCCCCTCCCCCTTCTCCTGTCTTATTGCAAGCTGGGGAGTTAGTAGCGGACCCCAAGGCAGTTGCCGATCTCTTTACAGACTCGTTTGTGAGTGTATGTCGGAGAGACCCCAATACGTTGGGAGCTCGGTATCGGCACAGGTCGGAGGCTGCGGGAGTGACTTTTCCTTCTTCTGGTGGTGAGTCATATAATATAGCTTTCTCCGTCGCTGAGTTGCGGGCGGCTTTATCTCAGTGTCACGACTCGTCGCCGGGTCTTGATGATGTTCCCTATGGTTTTTTATGTCATTTGTCTGATAATGCTTTGACGTTTTTATTGGGCCTTTTTAATTTGATCTGGCGTACCGGTGACTTTCCTGATTCGTGGAGGGTGGCAGTCGTCCTTCCCATCCCGAAGCCTGTTAAAGACCATCTGTACCCAACGAACTATCGTCCTATTTCTTTAACATCCTGCATCTGCAAAGTGCTCGAGAGGATGGTCAACGATAGGCTTGTGTGGTACCTGGAGAGCAACAGCTATTTGTCTCCAGTGCAATATGGCTTTCGGAAGGCGCGGTCTACTATTGATGCTCTTTTATCTCTCGAAGCCTCTGTTTGCGAGGCGTTTGCCAAAGACCACCACAAGGTAACTGTGTTTTTCGATTTGGAGAAGGCTTATGACACGGCTTGGTGCCATGGTATCTTACGGAGTCTGTTTGACTTTGGTCTACGTGGTCGTCTCCCAATTTTTATTCAACAGTTTTTATCTAGACGTCTTTTACGGGTTCGATTGGGTGGTGTCCTTTCCGACGCAACTCCACTCGAAGATGGTGTGCCACAGGGAAGTATCCTTAGTGTTACGCTGTTTGCGGTGGCCATAAATGGTGTTATTGGTGTCCTACCAGATGGTGTTCACAGATCCTTATATGTGGACGACTTATGTATTTCCTTTTCTGCGGCAAGGATGTCTCTGATCGAACGGAAACTGCAGTTAGCAATCAATAGAGTATCCACTTGGGCTGATAGGAGAGGTTTCCGCTTTTCTGCATCTAAGACAGTCGCTATGCATTTGTGTCGCAAACGTGGTGTCCATCCGGACCCTGACTTATACCTTGGCAATAGGCGAATATCATGTGTGGAAACAACTCGCTACCTTGGCCTTGTGTTTGACAGTCGCCTGACGTGGGTCCCTCATTTTCGTTACATTAAGGCGTCTTGTCAAAAAGCTTTGTCTCTTCTTCGGGTTTTAAGTCATACCTCTTGGGGTGCAGACAGAGACACCTTACTCCTCCTGCACCGAACACTTATCCTTCCCAAGTTAGAATATGTTTGTGAGATTTATTCCTCTGCAACAGAAGCTCGCCTACGCGTGCTGGACTCTGTACATCATGCTGGAGTCCGCTTGGCTACTGGCGCATTTCGGACCTCCCCAATTCCTAGTCTCCTGGTAGATGCTGGCTTCTGGCCACTCGACCTCCGGCGCCAGTCCTCGTGTCTACGGTGTTGGTTCCGGGTTCGCCGCCTTCCCGAGTCGGTCCCTTGTGTATCAATATCGAGGGATTCACGTTCACAGGTGTACATGAATCGACCTAGTTTCCCTAAACCATTCGGTTTTCGAGTCTCATCTGTCATGGCAGACTTATCTATTGCCTTCACTCCTGTCTGCCCTTATCGACTACCTCGGGTCGGTTACTGGCAGTTCCCTGACGTAGCGGTATGTCCGCCTGTTATAGATAATAAGAAAGATTTACCACCACATGTATGCCAAGCTTTGTTTTTAGATCATTATTCTACCCACTCTGATTCTACCCCGGTTTTTACAGATGGTTCTAAATCTGCTGCTGGTGTAGGGTATGGTGTTATTTTCCCCTCCTTCTGTAAGGGAGGTAGTCTTCCTTCAGTAGCTTCTGTTTTTACAGCCGAGTTGTCTGCTATTGTTCTTGCACTACAGATTATTTTTACCCTACCTGTTTCGTCTTTTACAATTTTTTGCGATTCCCGTAGCGCTCTTTCGGCGCTGGACTCGTTTAATACTTCTCTTCACCCCTTGGTTTTATCTGCTCTTGAGTGGTTGTATCTGCTCCGCAACAGGAGGTACCGTGTTGGGTTCTGTTGGGTCCCTGGACATGTTGGTGTTGCGGGGAACGAGCGGGCTGATAGACTTGCTGGGGAAGCGGCAAGTCGAGCTCCTTCCCCTGGTCCTGTTCCTTTTCGGGATGTCTTCCCATCGATCCGTGTCGCAGTTGCTGCCTGTTGGCAACGGAGGTGGGAGACTACAGCTGCTACAGCAAAACTGGGGGAGATAACTAAAACTGTAACCCAGGAATGGGACTACACCCATATCCGCAACCGCCGTTTACAGACACTATTAACTCGGTTAAGAATAGGGCACACGCGACTTACACATGACTTCCTCATGTCCAGGGACCCGCAACCTTACTGTGATGATTGTCTTGTGCCTTTGACTATACGGCACATTTTAGTTGAGTGCCCAAGTTTACTAGATTTCCGACACCGTTACCTCTACCGTTGTCGCGGTGGAGGTAGCGGTGTGTATTGCCTTTCAAAGGTCCTTGGGCCGAGCTGTTTGGCCCCTGGGCATGATGTTTTTCGGTTTTTGGAAGAAGCTGGCCTTCTTCCCAAATTGTGAGTTTTTACTGTTTTAGCTGTTTTATTTTGTCTCTTTTATTAGTTGACAGTTATTAACGTATCTTTTATATAACCTATTGACGCGGCGCCATATGACCCTGGCTGTTGCGGCGCCTAAACCTAAATCACTCACTCACTACCGCCTACCGGACAGACGAGAGGACCGAGCGCTGGCCGCCGCGGGCGGGGTACCTCGTCCCCCACGGGACTGCTCGTTTTAAAAAAGCAGCCCCCATGGCTCGAAAGTTTGCCCACGACGGTGCTAAGACCCCCTCCCTCACGTCCTCCGGCCCCGACACCCAACCATCCAACACAGGACGGCCCATAGAGGGCGGTCCCCCTGGCGGGCGGCACTGATGACCCGTACTGGCAGCCTACGTCAGGAACCATTTAGTCTGGTCCCTCGCTGGCGACCTTCCTAGCATGGGAAGCCCTCTCCCCCCAAACTGGGGCGGAGCTGGGGCCAAAGCCCCCTCTAGTCCAGCTCGCCAGGTCATAGGGACACGCAAGCCCCCCCACCACGGCAAGGTGGTTCCCACTTGGGGGGGCCTAGTTGATGATCGTGAGGTTGAGTTAGCAAGGGCAGAATTCTGGAGTCTGCACTCTGAGGTTAGAAGATTGGCCAAAAGAGATAAAAGAAGACAGATAAATGAGAAGGTGGCGGAGACTGAAGTTTTACTTAATAAAAACGATGGACAAAGTCAGAGGATAGCCTACAAGGCAATTAAAGAGTTGAATGGGTGTTATAATAAGCGTAAAGAAATTCCAGTTAAAGACCGAAATGGAAATTTACTCACTAAGGACAATGACATAAAAAATAGGTGGAAGGAGCATTTTGAAACAGTTTTAAATAGGCCAATACCACCGGCAGATGACATACCAGAAGCTGAGAGAGATTTGAATATAGGAGGAGGAGAGATTACGTTAGAAGAAGTAGAGAAGGCAATAGGGCAGTTGAAGAATAATAAGGCACCAGGGGAAGATGGAGTTTTTCCGGAGATGTTTAAAGCGGATGAAGATAGGTTGCCGCTAATTTTGGTTAAGTTACTTAATAAATTAAAGAAAGTGGGATGATACCGTCGGAATGGAAAAATGGTGTGATTGTCAAGATTCCAAAGAAAGGAGATTTAAGTGATTGTGGGAATTGGAGGGGTATTACTTTGTCTCCTATAGCTTTGAAAATATTTTGTAAAGTTCTGTTGAATAGGATTGAGCCGGTGTTAGATGGTGTTTTGAGGGAGGAGCAAGCCGGTTTCAGAAAAGGTCGGGGATGTAATGATCAGATCTTTGTTGTTAGGCATTTGATGCAGCAGGCAAATGAAATGAAGGCTAGTTTAAGCTTGTGTTTTGTTGATTTTGAGAAGGCTTTTGACAGTGTTTCTAGAGAGGCGATGGGGAAAGTGTTGAGGTATTATGGTGTTCCAGAGTGGTTGGTGAAGTTGGTTAAAGATTTGCATGAGGGTACGTTTTGTAAGGTTATGAGTGATGGGTCCTTGAGTGAGGCTTTTGAAGTTAAGTCGGGTGTGATTCAGGGAGGGATTCTTTCCCCTTTGTTGTTTGTCCTTGTTATTGATTATGTGATGAGGAGGGTTGCAGAGGAAACTAATGCTGGAATTGTGTGGGGAGATGGACGTAAATTAGCAGATTTGGATTATGCAGATGACATTGTGCTTATTAGCGAAGGAACAGATGAGATGCAAAGGGTCTTAGATTGTATAGTGAGAGAGGGGGGAAAAGTTGGCTTGATTATTAATTGTGCAAAAACGGAAATGATTAATATGAATATTGCTAACCCAAGAGCTTGCGTGATTGGGGGAAGAGTTGTGAAACAAGTAGAAAAGTTTAAATATCTTGGTACGCTTTTGTCTATGGATGGATCGTTAAAAGTGGAGTTTGAGGAAAGGTTAAGGAAGGCGAATCAAGCGATGGGCATGTTAAAAACCGTGTGGAAAATAATAACTTTTCAGTACACACTAAAATAAGAATTTATAAAACTATGGTTAGAACTTTTTTGATTTATGGGCATGAATCGTGGTATAGTACAGTAACATCGGATAAGAAATTCGTGGTTTTCGAAAATAAGGCTTTGCGAAGGATTTTAGGAGTTAAGTGGTGGGATAGGGTTTCAAATGATAGAGTGAGAGAAATTACGGGTGTGCAACCGGTAGATGAATATGTTAGATTGTCTCGATGGAAATGGCTAGGACACGTCTTCAGAAGGGAGGGAGTGATTGTACAGGGAACACCCGGTTGGCAAGTGCAGGGTAGAAGAGGGAGAGGAAGGCCGAAGGAGACGTGGATGCGCACAATGAGGCGAGAAGCTGGTGAAGAGTGTTGGGAGGATTTGGAGGAGTTGGCACAGGATAGATGGTGGTGGCGTGAACTCCTTGAGGCCCTATGCATCCCTCAGGGTGCCACAGGAGTTGATTGATTGTACCCGATTGGACGACATTCGCTGGCAAACCATTCCATATATTTACAATACGATTGAAGAAAAAGTGTTTAGCTTCATTTGTCCTGAAATGCTTACCTACAATTTTGAACCCGTTACTTCTGGTGTCATGTGACCGGTCAACTGTTAGATATTTTTCAATATTCAAATTTGTAAATCCATTGAAAATTTTAAAAAGCGTTATTAGGTCACCTCTTATCCTTCGCTTTTCAAAAGTAAATAGATTAAGTTCCTTAAGGCGTTCATTATAGGATTTATTTCGTAGCCTTGGGATTAATTTCGTTAGTCTGCATTGTATTTTTTTTCTAATTTCTCGATATCTTTTTTGTAGTAAGGTGACCAAAATGGAACGTTATATTCGAGATGTGGACGCACGAGGGAGTTATAAAGCGTTAATATTACTTTTTCAGACTTGTATGTAAATGATCTACCAATGAAACCGACTAATTTGTTCGCAATTTTAACAACTTCAGTGCAATGTTTACGTGGCTTAAGATCTGTTGAAACTATGATGCCAAGGTCTTTTTCTTTGTCCACACTCGTCATGGGGATATTATTAATAGTAAATATCGCCTTAGGATTTTGATTTCCTATGTGCAACACGTGGCATTTATCTATATTAAATTTCATTTGTCACTTGTTTGACCATTCGATGAGGGCATTTAGGTCGCTTTGCAAGAGTTGTCGTTCGTTTTCTGAATCTATATTGTTCGCAATTTTTGTACCATTAGCAATTTTAGAAATTTTACATTTAAACCCTTCATCGATGTCGTTGATATCTATAATAAAAAGAATTGGACCCAAGACTGAACCTTGAGGAACACCACTGTTTACGTTAATCCAATCTGAAGATTTACCATTTATTACAACTCGTTGTTTACGGTTTGATAGCCAGTCCTCAATCCATGCTGCGATGTCACCATTTAAATCGTATGCTTTTACTTTATTTGTAAGACGCTTATGTGGAACTTTGTCGAAGACCTTTTGGAAATCTAAGTATATGATATCAACCGGTCTGGTGTTATCATATGAATTATATACATCATGGAAAAACTCGAGTAGGTTAGTTACACATGACCGCTTGTTTCTAAATCCGTGTTGTGAATCGTTTATTATATAACTATTTTCTAAAAGATGCAACAATTTCATCCATCAATACTGTTTCCATGAGTTTACCTACCACTGAAGTGAGGCTAATAGTGTATTACTAGTCTCGAGCAATGGTAGAACAAAGTGGTTCTGCGGTGTCGGATCCCTTTATTGATTCAACCTTTCAAGTATATTACAATCAACATCCACGACAAATAATTCATACCCAAAAGCACTTCTTCAGAAAATCAACTGCACAAAAGAAAATAAATGGCAGCAGACACAGTTACCATAAATAGCAGAGGCACATAGTCTCATATAACCACCTACACAGAAAATTCATGAGTCCAGCGCTAACTCCAACGGTACGATTTTATAGAAAAATGCTTGAAAAACTGAGGTTAACGTGAAATTATTTGAATAAAAAGTCAATCAACTTTAAAGGCATTTACAAGTTCAGTGGTAAATATAAATAGAGACAAACTCACAACATGGCTGCACTGACTCCACAAAAAAGACCAATCACTGAGCGTCGTACCCCACATGGATAACACAAGACAGGACAGCAGCCAGTTCACCAAACTGCTGAAATATACATCACATATGTTATCTCCAGACAGGTAATAAAGCTAACGCCCAACGGGTCACCAAGATCCCCTAATATGCTTTAACAATCTGGATCACTCATTACTGGAATAGTTGTTAATACCGGTATAGATTATCAGTATAACTTTTCAACACCAGCACAGGCACAGGAACTAGCACCAACCCACCACTGGGATCCCACCATACGTTTCATGTCATATCGGCATAGTCACTGTCACATTTCAACACTGTTAACATCGTCACAAAAATTATAACAAAAATCCACCGGGACCCCACCATGTGTTTCAATAATCTTGGTCACTTATTATCAATAGAATAAACCTTAATATCGGCATAGAGTAACTGTTACCTTTCAACATATAACACAACACTGTTAACCCTGTCATATAGGTAACACAGAAATCCTGGTACAAATTACAAAACTCAGAACATACGACACGTGTGTGGGCTAACTTCAGCAGGGCTCCACTGAGGAGACAGCAACATCCCCGCCACGTCGTCAACAACTAGCCATTTCCGGCTCAAGTAACGTAGCCCCAGTAAGCTAAACCCGAACATTCATAAAGAATTATGCACTAAATCTTTAAAGGATCCTACCTAATAACTTTTGATACCATTTTGACACAATACAATGCTATAAGGCAATTATCGACAATGGCTAAATGCAACTAAACTTTATAAGACAACCCGTAAATAAAACACATGCAAGTGGCTCCACGTAGTCAATAATACTTATATACATCACCAAACATAACTAAAAATGCCCAAAATACACATAAACTTATATAATATCTTCAACATAATCATAGACAGAACATATTGTGATTTGTGGTATAATCACGATACAAATAGGACGGTAATTATTAGATTGGGACTTATCACCCTTTTTAAATATCGGGGTTACGTTTGCGAGTTTCCAGTCGTCTAGAACTTTGGGTGTGATTAGCGATTTATTGAAGAGAATGGATAATGGTTTGACAAGTTCGTTCTTACCTTCCTTCAGTATACGCGAGGAAATTTTGTCAGGTCAAGTGTTTTACTAATTTCGATTTTATTTATCGGATGCAAAATTTCTTTTTCTTTAATATCGAACCTGTTTAAGAAAATATTACTATTGTGATTTTGAGCAATTGGTTGAATTTCAGAATCGCTGTCCTTAGTGAACACTGACGCAAAGTAATAGTTTAATTTACAAGCCATTTTAGTTTCGTTGTCAGTGTATTCGCCGTCGTGTAGAGCTAATGGACCTATTTTTTTTCCTTCTAATGTAGTGGTAAAATTCTTTGGGGTTGGACTTGATTTGGTTTGCGACATGGAGTTCGTAATTCTTCTTACTTTCTCTGGTACATTTTTTTAGCACGTCTTCTCAATTTATCGTGTTCGGCCTTGTTTCTTTCGTTTTGATTTACTTTATATTTATGGTAGGCACGTTTTTTTGGCAATGAGGCAAGTTCTAACTTCTGGGCTCCACCACTTTGGTTTATTATTTACGATCGAGCGCCTGTTTCTCAATGAAACAGATGAATTTACTGCTAAGTCTATTTGTATATAAAAGCTTTCCATGCTTCATTTATACAAACTGGACTTGACAATTGGTTCCAATCGCTTTCTGCCAAAATTTTCTTGGGTTTTACAAAATTTGCTCGGCGATAATCAGGTACTTTTTCTTTACTTTCTTTCAAAAGGGACTTAGTTCTTTCAGTTGTTTTAATACTGAAAGTAATCACCCGGTTGTCGCTGTTGCTAAATTCGGAACCTACTTCTACATTAGTGATTATGTTTTCGTTCGTGGTAAAAATGAGGTCTAGGATATTATCACCTCTAGTAGGATGATGTACTAGTTGGTGTAAACTACTTTCTAAAAGATTAGTATATAAATCGTGTCCCGAGTGTGAATATAGAGGATCGCCCTATCTCTTTATAGCTAGATTGAAATCTCCAACAACTAAGGTATCATTTTCTGAACAAGTTTCTGCGATTTGTTCGTATAGTTTGTCATCTGTCTCGCGTACTTGATATGGACGTCGGTAAATGACACCAATAACTAGTTCACGTACCTTAGATTTAGAATGAGACATCAATATTATTCACCTTCTTGACTGGTTTTGCAAATGGGTGGAGACTTGTTTTGACGTAAATGAGTACTTCCCCCTCCTTCACTGTGTTCTCTTTCACAGCTAAATAGGGTGTAGCCTTGGATCGAGTATTCCGCTAAAAAATCTCTGTTGGATGTACCTATCCATGATTCTGTCACGCCGATGACATCGTAATCCTCCATGCTAACAATTTCTTCCAGGTCTTGAAATTTATTTCTTACACTACGCGCATTGATATAACAAAACTTTTAAGTTATCTCACTCAGATGGGACAGTATTATTTACTCTACTTACGTCATTTTTCGTTACTTCTGCATGGCTCATGTTTTTTGTTTGATAATCGTTTACCGCATCATTGAAAAGTCTTCCGAGTCTTGCTGAACCAACAGAATTAAGGTGAAGACCATCTTTCCAAAACAAAATTGTCTGGTCGTAGAAGTGGTTCCATAAGTTTAAGAACTCTACCCCCTCTTCTTTGCAGAGGTTGCCGAGGCGAGAATTCATGCTGAATGCCCTATTGTAGAATGAGTTTGGCGCATTTATTCTGGGGAGAATGCCATAGAAGATGATATTGCTCGATTTCGTTTTGTACTTATTGATCATCTTGTGGTATTTTTCTAGAACGGCCTCTGATTTTGTTTTGGATGTTGTTTGTCCCGGCGTGTATGAGAAACAGTGTATTCTCGTTTGTATCCTTTGTCAGCTCATCAAATACGTTTGTGATATCGCCAATATCACCACCGGGAATACAATGACTTAATCAGTTTGTGGGGGCTCGTGAACAAAACTCTACTACCTGGTTACGTATTAAAGAATCGCCTATCAATTTAGTGTCCTCGTTCTCGAGAGTCGATTCACTGAGAACTTCAACACGATTTGACGTAGACACAGACAATGGTCTTTTTACTACCGTTTTTTTTTTTTTTTTTTTTTTTTTTGCGCCACGTGTGACAGTGGTGAAGGTAGAGGGACGAGGAGGAGGTGGTGGGAGAGGAGGTTGATGCAGAGGAGGTGGGGGAAAAAGAGGAGGAGGAGGAGTAGGAGGAGGAGGAGGAGGAGGAGGAGGAAGAGGAGGAGGAGGGGCAGGAGGAGGAGGAGGAGGAGGAGGAGGAAGCGATAGAGGGGGGGAAAGTGGTGGAGGAGGTGATGAAAACAGGGGTGGAGGAGGAAGAGGCAGAGGATGAAGGAGTGGGGAGGGGAGCAGGGCAGGATTAGGGAGTGAAAGGGTGAGGTCAAGTTGTGCCACGTTATTTTCTAGATATTGTTTGATTGCTGACAAGGCGTCCTATAACTTTGTTATACGGGCTGACTGTATGCATAGGCGACATGAGTCATTTCCCCGCTGGAAATACTGTGCAGCTATCTTACAACGGCAGTTGACACACACACGAAGGGTGGAAGGCATATTTGCTGTTAAAAGTGCTAACAGTATTGGTTTAGAATCGGAGTAGTTTCAGAAAGACGGCGAGACCTGAGTGGATTATCACGGTCAGGCCCAGGTGTGGAAGTAAGTGTGACCTATTGGGATCGGCGTGGTCAATGCGGTCAACTTTTAATCCCGGGGGAATTTACAGTTCCTTTTGGAGTGTTAGGTGTGTGTATTGATGGAAAAAAAAAACGCACAGAATTGGTATTGAATCAAAATAAAAGACGGGAACAAGATATAACAGTTATCTGAAGCTCTGTAAACAATAGATAACACGTGCACAAGCAAAGGGAAATAATAAATTGGGATATCCCACAAAATTACAGAAATTTAGTCCAAAAAATTTTAAGTAAATTTAGATTTCTGAAGTGATAATGCAATTACTCGTAAGACAAACAATGAGGGGAAGTTTGGTCGAGAAAATATCTGATTTACAAAAACCATAGTACACTCAGCGGAATGTCAGGAGAAGCGATGTGGTTGTTCACTAGACAGGTCAGGTCGCAGAGCAAATGCTATCACGTCCTTCCTCAGCAGAGATCAGGGAAGGAAGGAGGAGGAGGAGGAGGAGGAATGCACAGGAAAGACCAAGCAACAACAGACCCTGGGATCCTTACTAGACTGCTTGGTTAACTATTCTATACTAACTACACAGTGTGAGAGACAGGACAGCAAAGCAGAAGGCTCCTCCACATCCACCCATCCCACCAGCTTGAGCCGGCCGGAAAAAGGAAAGGCACCATGTGGTATTGAAAAACCAATGGAATTTTAGAGGATAGAGAAAGGAAGTTGTAATCTACGTCTACTCTTGTTTGTGGGGGACTATGTAGGTGCTTGACGGTTATGTAGTGTGGTGAATTTGCGCGTGGGTGAAGTCACAGTGTGGATGTCTGAGGGGTGGTGTGGCAGCCTTGCCTGGCGCTTTCTAGGGAGGCAGCAGTCAATCAGGCCCCACCTCCGTTCCCTCCACTGAGCAAGCGTACTTTCCCTTGGAGGGACGCCGTACACTGATTTCCCTCTGCAACATTGATCCCTGGTTTTCCCGATGTTGATAAAAAATTAACAGGGCCCTAGACAAACACAACCCGTCACAGGTCGAAAGTTGGAGTAGTGACCGTTCACTCAGGGTTATCTGTGAGTGTAGGTATAGTATAGTGTAGTGTAAATGTGGACACACTGTAGAGGTCAAGAGGTGATGCGGCAGCCTTGCCTGGCGCTTTCAAGGGAGGCAGCAGTCAATCAGGCCCCAGCTCCGTTCAGTCCACTGTAAAAGTGTACTTTCCACTAAGGGGCGCCGCACACTACATGGTTACCCCCTGCATCAGTGACCCCTGGTACTTTAATTCCCGATGATGATCACTACTGTCAGGGCTCCTGACTTTCCACAGCCCGTTACAGGTCGAGAGTAGTAGTGGTGACCGTTTATTCGGGGCTGTCTGTGTCGTGTAAAGAGGGTAAGTGTACTTGCGAAACACCATGCAATTCACGATCTGAGGCATATTTCTATATGGACAGCGCAAATTACTCGGAGATAAACGTGACAACCGGGGATTAGTTTCGAAATATTTGTGAAGACGAATTTTCAATGTCTCAATAGTATCTGAGTCTACTATGTTTGATGGCAAGCGGTTCCAAATGTTGATAACGCGATTAAAGAAAGAATGTTTGGCTTCGTTTGTTTTAAATCGCTTTCCTATTACCTTGAAACCGTTATTTCTGGTGAAGTTTGACCGGTCAAGCGTTATGAATCCCTTAAAAATTTTGAAGTGTGATAAGGTCCCCTAGTAATCGACGTTTAGAAAGAGTAAATAAATTTAGTTCTATAAGTCGTTCCTCGTATGGCTTGTTACGTAATCTTGGAACCATTTTAGTTACTCGACGCTGTATTCTTTCAATTTTTTCAATATCTTTCTTATAATAGGGTGACCAAAATTGTACGTTATATTCAAGATGCGGCCGTACGAGCGAATTATATAAGGTTAATATTATCTTTTCTCTTTTGAATGAGAATGATCTTCCAATAAATCCAACTAGTTTATTTGCAATTTTCACAACTTCGGTGCATTGATTACTTCGTTTTAAGTCAACCGATATTACAACGCCAAGATCTTTTTCTCTCTGTACGCCCTTTATGGAGGCACTACCCATGCTGTAGATGTGGTATGCTGTAGTGTGGATTTCTATTTCCAATATGTAAAACATGACATTTTTCAAAATTAAAATTCATCAGACACGTTTTCGACCATTCGATTATATACGTGATGGAAAAAGTCGAGTAAGTTTGTAAGGCATGATCGCTTGTTTCTGAATCCGTGTTGGGAGTCCTTTATGATGTTATTACTATCGAGGAATGCTACCGTTTTCTCTTGTATAAGCGATTCCATTAGTTTGCTTGCCACCGATGTGAGGCTTATCGGTCTATAATTTTGCGGTTCAGACTTGTTACCTTTTTTAAATATAGGTGTAACGTTAGCGAGTTACCATTCGTCGGGCACTTTTCCAGTATTTAACGATTTACTAAACAGTATCGAAAGCGGTTTAGCTAGTTCATTTTTAGCCTCCTTTAATATTCTTGGGGAAATTCTATCAGGGCCCGGCGTTTTATTTACTTTAATTTTACTGATCGCTTCCAAATTTTGTTTTCTTCAAATGTGCACATAGTCAGAGAGACGTTATTACTTTGATTGCGAGGAGTCGGCTGTTGTTCTAAGTTAATTTCTATGAATACGGTTGCGAAGTAGTTATTTAAGATACTTGCCATCATGGTATCGTTTACAGTGTGCTCGCCGTTTTGCATTTTTAATGGGCCTATTTCGCAATGTGAAGCTCGAGGTTTTTCTTACTTTTCTTGATGAGTGATTTGGTATTTCGGCGTAAACGGTGGTGTTCTAATTTATCACTGTTTATTTGAGTCAGCTTATATTTCGGAAATGCGCGTTTCTAGCAAGGAGGCTACTTTTTATTTCCGTGTTCCACCACTTCGGTTTTGAGTTAACGATCGAGCGCCTATTTCGTAGTGGAACAGATGCATCTACAGCTTTGTTAAGATTGGAAGTAAATATTGACCATGCTTCGTTAATGCTTATGTTTCCCGAGACCTCACTCCAGTCGCTTTGCGCAAGAATGTTTCTAGGTTTTCTATAGTTGGCCCTTTGATAGCCAGGTACTTTTTCTTTACTTTCCTTTATTATAGATTTATTATCTTGATTACTGAACGTAATCACCCGGTGGTCACTGCTACTGAACTCAGGTCCTACTTTTACATTTCCGACAATGTTTTCATTCGTAGTTAAGACAAGGTCTAAGATATCTTCTCCTCTTGTCGGCTGTTCTACTAATTGATAAAGGCTGCTTTTGAGCAAGTTCGTGTATAAACCGAGTCCTGTATGTGAGTTTAAAGGATCGCCCCATCTACGTATAGGAAGATTGAAGTCACCAAAGATTACGGTTTCGTTTTCGCAACAGATTTCAGCTATCTGGTCGTAAAGTTGGTTGTCTACTGCCGCTGATTGACTTGTTGGTCTATAAATAATACCAATTACGATTTTGCGGGATTGAAGGTTAAGCTGAATGAATGACGCATTTATATTAGCTATTTTTGTGGTAGATTTTGCAATTGGGTGAAGATTAGTTTTAACGTACAGGAGCACCCCGCCTCCCTCTCTCTCGTTTCTTTCACAACTGAATAAACTGTACCCGGGTATTGAAAATTCTGCCAAAAAGTCTCTGTTTACTGTATTAATCCACGATTCAGTTACGCCGATAACATCATATTCCTCCATGCAAATGATTTCTTCAAGATCCTGAAATTTATTTCTGATACTACGAACATTTACAAAGCAAAACTTGACAAAATTTTGAGTAGATGGGGTCGTGTCAGTATTTTGAGTAAATGGGGCCGTGTCAGTATTAACATTACTATTTACGTTGTCCCTGACCGTGCTAGTTGGCTCGCGTTTTTTGCCAGGTGAGCAACAACAGCGTCGTGAAATAGACGTCCGAGCCGCGCCGATCCGATTTCGTTAAGATGTAAACCGTCATCATTAAATAGTATTCCCTGGTTGTAGAAGTCATTCCATAGATTTACGAATCGAACTCCTTCTCTGCAGAGGTTGTCTAGACGAGCATTAGTGGTGAATGCTTTGTTTTAAAATAACCTGTCTGCATTTATTCGGGGAAGGATGCCAGAGATAATGACATTTTTTTACTTTTCTTTATATTTCCTGATCATTTTGCGGTATTTTTCTAGCAAGGCCTCAGATCGTGTTCTGTGAATGTCATTTGTTCCTGCGTGATTGAGGAACAGGGTGTTTTCGTTTGCGTCATGACTGATGTCATCACACACTGCTGTTACGTCATCGAGCGTTCCTCCGGGAATACAGTGCCTCCTACGTCGGCATGGGTCGCGAGAGCAAAATTCATCCAACATTCCTCTGATGAAAGAGTCCCCTATTAACCTGATGTCTTCATTTACATTAACATAATCGCAGAGGACTCCGAAATTATTGAAAAGAATCACAGGAAGTGGTCTCTTTGTACCCGTGATCTGTCTGGCGCCATTTCGGACAAAGGAAGAGGAGGAGGAGGAGGAGGGAAAGGAAGAGAAAGGAGGAGGAGGAGGGAAAGGAAGAGGAGGAGGAGGGAAAATAAGAGGAGGAGGAGGAGGAGGAGGAGGAGGGAAAGGAGGAGAAAGGAGGACAAGGAGGAGGAGGGAAAGGAAGAGGAGGACGAAAAGGAATACAGAGGAATACAAAGGAGGGCCAAGCAGCAGCAGACCTTTTGGTCCTTTCAAGGCTGCTTGGTTACTACTGCTGACTATCTACAGAGAAGAGAGACAGGACAGTACAGGAGAAGGCTCCTCCCCACCCACCACTCCCTCCAGCTTTCGCTGGCATGGAAAATGGCAATGGAAAAGTACCATGCAGTATGGAAAAATTAGCATGGAATTTTCACAGGAAAGGATGAAAGGAAATTTTGCTATTCACCTATGCTGAACTCTACATGTCTATCTGAAAAAGAAAGGAAACACAGAAAACATGACTAATAGGAGATACGGGTTAAGTCTATTCGGACGAGAAGAGAGCTTGTTGGGGGATTTGCTTTTAGATATTTATCAATTTTGTTTTTGAATGATGGAATAGAGCTGCTGTTTATAATTTCAGAGGGCAGCTCATTCCAGATGTTAACAATTCGGTTAAAGAAAAAAATACTTAGACTCGTGAGATTTAAAGCGCTTATTTTTTTTGCAATTTTGCAATCAATATGTATCGCGTTTGAATTATCAATATTAAAATACATATTAACGTTAAGATTACTGTATCCTTTAAAAATGTTAAAAACTTCGATTAGGTCTCCTCTTATCCTGCGCTTTGTTTAAGCTGAGTAGCTTTAATTCTTCCAGGCGTTCCTCATATGTCTTATTTTTCAGTCTTGGAATCATTTTAGTGACTCTACGTACTTTTTCCAAGTTTTCCACGTCTTTTTTGTAATATGGTGACCAGAACTGCACACAATATTCGAGTTTAGGACACACCAATGAGTTATATAAGGCAAGTATGACCTTTTCAGATTTAAATTCGAAGGATCTACCAATGAACCCTACAAATTTATTTGCCGTTTTCACTGTCTCTGTGCAGTGTTAGCTCGGCTTAAGATCCTTTGATACCACAACGCCGAGATCTTCTTCCTTTTCTGTACTTGCCTTTTCTGTACTTGCCAGAGGCACATTTTTCATCGAGTATTTAGCTTGGACATTGTTGTTTCCTATATGAAGGACCTTACACTTTCCTACATTAAATTTCCTCTGCCATTTTTCCGCCCAGCATGCTAATTTGTTGACGTCACACTGTAATTCCTGCCATTGTGATGATGACTCTACTTTACTCATTATTTTGGTGTCGTCTTCGAATTTACTTAAAGTGCAGTTTATGCCATCATCAATATCATTGATATATATTATGAAGAGTACTGGACCTAAAACAGAGCTTTGAGGAATTTTATGCCACTCTGACTCTTTTCCGTTGATAACAACACGTTGTTTTCTGTCAGAGAGCCAATCTCCCAGCCATTTCAGGGTATTTCTGGC
Source organism: Callinectes sapidus (assembly GCA_020233015.1). NCBI lineage: Eukaryota > Metazoa > Arthropoda > Malacostraca > Decapoda > Portunidae > Callinectes > Callinectes sapidus. The sequence continues at coordinate 10,461,860 of CM035223.1, forward strand.
TATACCGTGAGCTTTTACTTTACTTATTGACCTCTTATGTGGAACGGTGTCGAACGTCGTAGTTTTCTTCGTATATAAGAGCTTGCAGCTCATCAAATTTACTTCGCAAACTACGAGCATTAAAATATCAAGCTCTGATCTGAATGTGTAGATGTGTGTGTTGTATTTTCTACGAAGCTGGTGTTTCTGCTACCGCTCGCCGGTTTTTTGGTCTAAGGAGGCAAACTTTGTTATTTAATTGTCTCCCCTCCCCTCCTCCCTCTTTCAAAGAGTCTATGTTCATTATAAAAGTCATTTCACATATCAATAAATTCTACATTTTCCTGTTGGTAGAAAGTCTTCAATCTGTTATTATAGTAAAACCAAATTGTACTGACCCATAGGGTGCATAGGGTGGGAGTGGCCATGGTGACAAATCTCGAATCAAAACATACATCCCCTTGCCACATTATCAGATGAAAAGCGAGCGCGACCTTCGCGCGTCCTTTGGAGAGGTCTCTTCCCTTCACGATAGTAGCAAACGCTCTCGGTGCGATTCTCTGGGAAGTGTGCTCTCGTTTCGCGGTTGGTAATCATGGGAAGCACATAGACATTTAAAAATAGATAACTAAAACTGTTTCACCATATTTTCGTATTGATACGTATTCATTGCTTAAAATAACGATCAACGATGTGTGAAACAGTGATATTCAGTAGGTTTAACAGAAAATGTTATGGCATTGCTTCAGTTGGTAGCCTGTGGCCGATCTGTTTACAATTTTTCAAAAAGTAGCCGCGCGAAACACGTGCCCGTCGCTTGGTACACCTGTTCACTTTTGCTCCAGACGCATTTGAAGATGGACAGCCCCCACTGCTCCCCTGCCTCACGAAGGGTCTCGCCCATAAATGAGGTCGAGCGCGACCTTTTAAGAGAATTTTCTTCTCCCTTGGCAGAAACTACGTAAAAGAAAATTCAGCAATAATTTAGGACACTCTTTGAGCCAAGAACAGCAGGGGTTACAAAGAGCGTTCATGGCTCAAAGAAAAGAAAATGAAAAATTGAAAGCTCAATTGTTGAGATACAAAATAGATGAAGCCAAGCAGAGGTTGGAGGAGGCCAAAGTAAGACTTAATATAAGTAGGCTAGAAGAAGAACGATTGATGACAAGTGACATGTCTAAGAAATAAAAGTGATATACTACAAGATTGGCTATTTTGTTTTTGTATATCCTGTGATCATCAAATAATTTATATGTCTATTTCTTCTTTTATGTGGAAGCATGTGTAAAAGCATGAGGTAAAAGAACTGATCAACAATGACAAACCACACCACAAAATTAGCAAATGGTATTCATCAAATATTTTTGATAAAACACAAGCTAATACAATTATATTCACAGTATACCATATTAAGGGAGTCAAATGAGGGGATTATAATGCAGTAGAAGGTCCAGCAACCAATAAGGCAGGGGGAAAAAAAGAGCAACAAGTATAGGTAAATGTATGTTAGGTTTTGAAGATTTAAGACTATACACTGGTATCTCAAAACACCTGAAAAATATTCATATAAAAGCAAATTACCATAGAAGTATAGCTTCATGTAAAATGAAAATATTTGTCCAATACTTAACCATGACAAATTATATATTGAACCAATTTGATAGAAACTTGAAATAAGCATAGCATATTCTCTACAGCCACCTTATCTTTGTTAACGGTATTCATGTGGCCATCAACATATTCCCATCCCTGGCTTGAGTTATTACTAATACCTCATATAATGCATTTGATACAGTCAGTATGTTGACTACTAATAATTGGGCACTGTACTTACCACTGCACTTTAAATGTCTATATTTTTTTTTCCTTGGAGGGAAAAAGTGGTAGTTTGGGTGATTGGATAATTAATTGTGTTGCTTCATTTCCCTTTCTTTTATTACAAATACATAACTTAACCTAGTGCTTAATATACATTAACATAACATTTTCAGGAGAGGGAAGGTAGAATGAAACTTAGGTGTAAGGAGTTGAGTTTAGCCCTAAAAATATTCCCTTATAATTTGTGCTCGCTTAAGGCGACCTTGTACAGCTGCATTCCCCTATCTCTCAACATTAGCCATATGAACATCATGGTGTACACCTGCATCTATGTTGGGCTCTTCCAAGTCTATATTGGTTAATACAGCTTTATTGTGCAGGACCATTGCAGCTACTATGATGGCTTTGGTCGTGTCCAAACTAGTTCGTACCGTTTGTCCAAGATAGCAGAAGCGTCTCTTGAGCACTCCGAATGCCCTTTCAATACAATTTCGGGTCTTGATATGACTTGCATTGTAAGCAGCTTCATGGGGCCCATTAGGAGACAGTAGTGGGGTTAGAAGGTACCTCCTACAGGGGTACGCACTATCACCCAATAGGTGACCCGGCAATCTGCCATCTTCGAGAACATCACGAATAGTGCTGTTGTCAAAGATTTGACTATCATGGACACTGCCAGGCCATCTACAGACAACATTATAAAATATGAGACTTGGTCCACAAATGGCCTGCACATTAAGAGAAAAATATCCTTTCCTGCATCTGAATATTTCAGTGTCATTTCTACGCGGTCTTACAATTTTTATGTGTGTGCAGTCAATACACCCTACGACACTGGGCATGCCGCCAATTTCCTGAAAAGAAGTCATGTCTTTGTAGACTCCATTCATAGTTGGAAATTGGATGTATCTGATGCTAAGTCTTGCAATGGCCGTGGATACTTGAGACAGACACTGGCTAACCTTGGCCTGAGATACATCATAGTAGTCACCAATGAGCACCTGGTGGCTTCCACTTGCCATACAAGCTAATGTTATTAGAACTTGTAAGTATGGTGGCACAGGGTTACCTGCAAAAGAAAAATAATTGGGAATTACTGTGAGAAAACAAATACGAAAATACATTATGGAAAATAATGAAAGGAGCTGAATAAAAAGATAACTTTAAATTCATATCCATGGATTTGAATTTACATACCAATACTAACCTCTTCTGTCATTGGCAACAGGAAGATTTGGCTGAATTTCTTGAATGAGTTCATTCACTGATTCTTTCCTTAAACGGAAACGTTCAGTGAATTCAGTGTCACTCATTGCCTGGAACGGATTCATCCGGTCAGGCACCACTCGCCGGCTACGTCGCATGTGCCTCATTTCTTCCTCCAGCTGTTCCATGGCTTCCGTCTCCCAATCCAGCCATTCTATCATAGCTCCTGCCATGATTGCAGTCCCTGTAAGATACAGTACATGTACTTTGGGCAAAATTTGAACCCTGCACCAGCCTTTCAGTTATGGATGCAATTGTTGCTCCACAACATTAAAAAATTTAAAAAATGGAAAATAAGCTTCACCAAATCTAATCAAATTGATATAACCAGACCAAGCTAGCCTAACCTAACTGCCAGGAAAATCAAACAAAATAACAAAGATTGATACCATAGCATAACTGGAATTATTTATTATTGTCACACAAAGATACATTACTGATAAGGGGAAAGAATGGGGAAAAAATGGTGAAAAAACAGCATTGGAGGAACAGGCATTACTTTAAAATAATGCAAAAGAAAAAAGGAAAAAATATTTCTATCCTTCATTGCTTGAGCCTAGTTTGGCTACACTCCTTTAGGAAAAACTACGCTTATAATTTCATATCTGGATGCATTTCAGACTACTATACCTAACATAATACCAAAGCAGTATTGTACAAAAGAATGTCAATGCTTACCTGGGTAATATTTAACGTGATAAGAAGTGAGGAGCACGCGATGTGAAGTGAGGCGCTGGGTGAACTGGAAGAAACACGTGAATGTAGGGGTGGTGAATAATACAGGAACAGTGGAGTCTTTTAAAAATAGTTAAACACATGGGAAAAATAATTTCTAGATAGCTCTGGAGTCTTGTATGGTATCCATATAGTTTTTTCTGACTTTCTGTACATCCTCCAAAATATTGTGGTGGTAAAACGTATAAAATAAGGGGAAGGAATTGACGAAGGGGCGGGGGTAGCCGACTCTTCGTCAAGCCTCTGTAGTATTGCCACCAAGCTCCTCTTCGCGCTCATCGACGGGGGCAAATTTGACCGAAAATACAGAAGAGAGAGATTTTGGGATGAAGAGAGAAGAGAGCGTTTGATAATACGGCTGTCAGTCTTTTACTCGTAGTATTATCAAAAAACCATGTTCTAAGGATGGTCTAAAATGTTTAAAATAACATAGGATATGATCAATTATTTGATATCGAGAGATACAAATACGTATATGAAAACGCGGCATATCAGGTGAGGCGACATTGCCACAGTGCCACTGACCTGACGTGGGATTATCCGAGGGGGAAGGGGGGAGTGAGTGAGGTCGCCGCGCCCATACATACCAGATCACTTCCTATCTGGTCGCCACGATGGAAGGACACCACTCATTATATTAATATGACTGTGTATCTCACGGGAGCATAGAAAAGAAAAATATATATAAACTACCAGTTTCATTTGCACGTATACAATAAATATCATTAATGTTTTTAACATACTAATGGTAAAATTAGCTACACATATCATCGGATCTCGCACGCCTTTTTTTTCGTAGTTATGCTTTAAATAAATAGGAGAAAGGTCCTCATTCCGTTTTCTTTAAAGCAATAAGATATGTGGCAACGTCGCACAGGTGGCAAAACACACCTTACGGGTCAGTACATTATGATTTGACTATAGTACTGAAGGCTATGTTATAAAAGCGAGCGTAAGCCTTAATCCTCGAGAGAATGCCTGAAATTACAATATTTTTGGATTTAGTTTTGTACTTCTGTATCATTTCCTTGTATTTTTCCATCAATTCTTCTGAGCGGGTGTGCTGGACGTCGTTGGTACCTGCGTGAATGACATAGAGTGTGTTAGTAGAGGCGTCCTTTGTCACGTCGTCGACCGAGGCAGTAATGTCTTTGAGAGAGGCTCCAGGGAAGTAGTATCTAAATCTACGGGAGGGGACACGCCCACAAAACTCTTCTAACTGTCCTCGCACAATCGAGTCGCCAACAAGTCTTGTTTCCTCATGGACGTCCACCTTGTCGCTGAGAATGGAAAAACGATTAAAGGTGGTGAGGGGTAGATGGTTGCGTGGTGTGTTTCTCCTTGCCCCGTTTCTGACAGGTGTGAATGCTGCCTCCTGTGGGAAGGAAGATTGTGGGGGTGAGGGTGAGGTACCTGGTGCGCCTGGTGTGGCAGCAGTGAGAGGTCCATGGCTGATTCCAACATTATCTGCTACAAAGTCCTGCAATGTTTCAAATCGAGTTTTTAGTTCAGTATATCTTTTGTTTCCTTTTTCCACAATTTCCTCAAGGCATGTTCGTGTGTCCTGCAGAGTCAAGATTATTTTTAAGTTCTGCATACCTCTTGTTTCCTTCTTCCATCGCTACTTCAAGGTGAGAAAGAAGTTCACACAGCCTGCAGATAGGGCGAGAGAAGAAATTAACGAAGTACTGCCGAGCGAAATGCCCACTGCATTCGTTATACGTTTTCAAGTCAGAAGGCATTTTTAGTACAGTGAACAGAAGATTCTAGAAAAACGAAACCAGGTGTGGCGTTCCCTTGGGGATATCAACTGGAATTTAACAGGGAAACCTGTGGCGTACAGTACACCAAAATATGCAACAGCAAACACAATTGTTCCACAAAACGGGATTATTACAATACCAAGCTACAAGTACAAAAAGTACGAAGTTGTTACAGAGAACAAACGAAGAGGTAAGAGCAGACGAAATCCTATTTACTGACAGAGAAGAATAAACTACAATGTTACACTGTGTTTGCGTCAAGAAGTGTTGTATAATATATATGAAAACTCTAAATTATAAAGAATGAGAACAGGTAAGGTAGAGCAAAAATTTCAAGAACTGGTAGGTGGATGCCGGGCTCCGAGCCGGAGGTCAGGTCAAGGACGTCTGCACTTCACAAAGTAGTGAGCAAGACTGAAGTAATAGGAGGAGGAGGAGGTGGAGTAATAGGAGTAGTATTATTGGTAATAGATGTGTTAGGGACATGATACGTAGGAATTCATTGTATATATTTTTGTAAATATAATCTGATACAACATCTCTAAGATGGTGCAATACTTCAGAAATGCTGACACAGCTTTGTCCTCTACAAGGAGTTGCATATATATATATATATATATATATATATATATATATATATATATATATATATATATATATATATATATATATATATATATATATATATATATATATATATATAGGATCACCTGAAGATCCGCCACCCCACAGGGATCACCTGAAGATCCGCCACCCCAGCTTGTCTCACCTGAAGATCCGCCACCCCAGATTGTCTCACCTGAAGATCCGCCACCCCAGACTCTCTCACTTTTAAGATCAGCCTTTTTTTTTCATAGACATGCAGGTGTAACAAAGAATAAAAAAAACTTTTATAAATCAGGAAATTAAAGTCATTTATTGAAACATGAAAGTATGATACAATGAATAGTGTTCATCACTGTGAAGCACTTATAATGGATATTGTGCAGCAATATGTTCACATAGCTTCTCAAAAGCATTTTTTGAGAATCTGTCGTGCCACATGAATTCCTGCAGGTAGGAGCTTAACATCTCTCTTTTGCAGCCACGCATTTTCTTTATATAGCTCTTGTGTCTATTCCAGTAGGATTCAATGGTTTGTGTGTGCACTCCAGTGCGCCTGTCTACAAAATTTACTGAGTGATTCACTGTTTTGTGTTGATATCCTAGACCTTGGATATTACGATATGCTCTCCACTCGTCACTGTGAATTATAGACCCTGGCTGAACCACTTTAGATACAATAGGAAGAAGGGTGGCAGCATCTCTCGCCTCGACTATTTCCATGTATCCAACCGCTGGTTTAGTGCTTCTGTCAACGATGCCGAAGACCCAAGTGGGAGTGTAGGGTGCGCGTCCTCTGTGATGTTTTGGCTTATGAGAGAAGCATGATTCATCGATTTCCACAGTAATCCCAGGCCCGCCCAACATTACTGGATTTGCTTGGAAGTACGAAGCACATATCTCCCTGAAAAAGCTGAAACAGTCAATCGTAGTCTTCTCAGATAGGTTTACTTGACGACTTGCTGTTGTTTCTCCAATGCGTTCACTCCAGAGGTACATGATATGAACCCATTTCTGCAGTGACAGTCTAGACCGGGCAAAAAATGATCCAGTCCTCATACTTGTTGTTCCTTTATACTTTGTACATCCTTTTGTCTGGCATTTCCACACCACACGGTCCACACACTTGGAGTGTTTAGTCCAGTTCATGTTATTGTGGCATTTTTCACACTGCACAGCACGCCTTAGAAGCTCCTTCTGCTGAAGCCAAGTAATAACAGGAGTGGGGTCTTCAGTCAGCAGCGGTAGAACAACTGTCTCCAAAGTATTGGCTGCCATTGTGGAGCAGTGGTGTGACTGGTGTCTACTCGTACCACACACGGTCTTGGTCTGATGAGTGGAATGTGATAAGCAGTGTAGTAAACTCCTTAAGTTTCGTTAACATTTGAAGCAGTTATTTACAAACTATGCCATCCCACAGATCAATTCTCATTTCGAAGCAGTGATCGTACCACACACGGTCTTGGTCTGATGAGTGGAATGTGATAAGCAGTGTAGTAAACTCCTTAAGTTTCGTTAACATTTGAAGCAGTTATTTACAAACTATGCCATCCCACATATCAATTCTCATTTCGAAGCAGTGACCCAGCTGGTACCCTAACCCAACCTTTCTCACCTGAAGATCCGCCACCCCAGCTTGTCTCACCTGAAGATCCGCCACCCCAGATTGTCTCACCTGAAGATCTGCCACCCCGAGTGCGGCTGGGGTGGCGGATCTTCAGGTGATCC
>CM035223.1:10549714-10565031 GCA_020233015.1 Callinectes sapidus
TCTCGTCTCTCTCTCCTCTCTCTCTCTCTCTCTCTCTCTCTCTCTCTCTCTCTCTCTCTCTCTCTCTCTCTCTCTCTCTCTCTCTCTCTCTCTCTCTCTCTCGCTCTCATTTCAGCGTCTTCCTCCGTTTTGACCTTCATCTCTCCTTGTCCATCTTTTATGTTATTTCTATCTTTCTAGTTTCATTTATCTTTTGTCATGTGCTCGCATATTCTGATGAGTGGTACATTTTCTCTTGATTATCTTCCACTTCTGTCCTTCATTCTCCATTCCGTGTGTCTTTTTATCAAATTCTCTGCTTTTGTATTCCAATTGATTAAACTTTTTTTAATCTTTCATCATCATCACCATCTCTTCCTTTCCTTCCTTCATTATTGTGACTTATTTTTCTCCTTTTCTGCTTTTATCTTGTAGTCAAGCGTGCATTTTTCAGTACTTTACTTCGCCTCCTCTCCTCATAAAGTGAAGGAGATAAAATAATGATTGGCGGGAGTCCTGCATTAGAGAACAAGGCAGAATACGAACGCGAGATGGTACAGATTTCTTGTCTGGTGAAACCCACACACTTAGAAACCTTTAAAGTTTGAGGTGTTAGGACGAACAGAGGAGGAAGAGAGGGAGAGAGAGAGAGAGAGAGAGAGAGAGAGAGAGAGAGAGAGAGAGAGAGAGAGAGAGAGAGAGAGAGAGAGAGAGAGAGAGAGAGAGAGAGAGAGAGAGAGAGAGAGCATGAGGTACATTTCCAACATTATCAATCTACACACACTCATTTTCTTTGTATTTTTTTATGTTTACTCAGTTTTCACATCTTGAATCTTAGATATTTAAAACTGTGGGATATTCTTATGTTCTTTTATGATTTAAATGCTTCATAAATCTTATATTGCACGACAGATTACAAATAATTTTCTCCTCTAGCTTTCCATGTATTTTATTTAGGTAGTTTTCTCAATGTTGTGTTTTTTTTATGCCAAGAGTTTATATACAAATTATAACACTTTATTAATTTTTACAAGCTAACTGCAAATGTACTTTGCTCTTTTTTATGAAATCTTGAATCATTTAATTTATTAATGGGTTATTTCAATATGTTACAACGCATTTTTTTTTTTTAGTTTTTCTGTTTGTTTATTTTTGCCTTTTTTTCCCTCAAATAAGACACGATTAGTTATCTACACACAACTTTATTGTATTTTCCGATTCTGTATTTTGTATTTTGCATTTCTCAATGTTCCTTTCTGGCAAACCAAAGGAAGGCGGCGTGTGGAGCTGCAATTCGTAGAGGAACAAGGAAGAGAAAGCTCTGGGAAGCTGCTGTGTCATCTGCATTGTAAGTATAGTGTGGGATGAGAAATTATTTTTTACCCCATTATATACTTATTGTTTTATTTTGTAGGTATAGCAGCAAATATCACAGTGTAAAGAAAACAATGTACACATGGTAAATAAACACTTCTCCCCCACCCCAACACTGTACTTAGAAATGCAGATGAGGCAGCAGCTTCCCAGAGCAAAGCCTTCTCTTCCTTGTTCCTTTACCCAGTGCATCTCCACACGCCGCCCTTCCTTGGTTTCCTCGACACGCAAGACGCTGCCACTTGCACGCTAGAGTAACTCACCTCAAGAAAACTGACGTGTCGGTTTGCAACTCTCCTGTCTTCTCTCTCTCTCTCTCTCTCTCTCTCTGAAGCAGCACGGTATTTTTTTCCTCTTTTTATGCAGACTTAACACACACACACACACACACACACACACACACACACACACACACACACACACACTTTAGTATTAACAGTACTTATAATAGTGTATGTGTATGGGGGGACGGGTGGGTGGGTGGGGGATTCCTTTTAGCTCAGTCCTCATCAGGGCCTCGCTTTTCCATGGTAATTACTCCCGCTGCTTTGAGTGATGTCGGTTAATTAAGGTTATTGCAGGGCATAATTCGCCGCCTTTCATCTCCTCAGAACACCAGGACGGCCTCTGTTGACGACCCGCGATAACTCTTGTCCCTCTTTCTCGTTTCCTTCCATGCTTTTAGCCAAACCTTTTTTCCGAAGTGCAAACACAAGAAGAGGTACTCATCAGGTGACATGAGAGTACGAGTCACAGGGAGGCGCTCACATTGGTAGTGTTTGTGAAGAAACTGTGAGATGTAAATGTAATTATTATATTGCCATCAGACCAAGGAATAAACTTAGTGCCTGCTGTTTTAAGTCTACTTATAAAGACTTCAATGAGTAAGTATAAATATAAGATCTGTGTCTTCTTAGCTCTTCATTCCACTGGCGTCATACACCTTCACTGCTCTCAGCTCTCACTCTGATCTTCATTTCACTTCCAGCCACTGTGTGTGTGTGTGTGTGTGTGTGTGTGTGTGTGACAAGCATGTAGATGTGATGTGTCATTGAATGGAACTAACTGTAGCCGAATTGAGACGTTCAGAGTTTGGGATTCACTGAGCATTACAGAAATTACTGGATTAACTGTTACGGCAAATCCCGCGAAATGCATTAATGGAACACTCATGTTTGCTTCAAGCCACGACGCTTCTGCTGCCGCTGCTGCTGCTGCAAGTAGGCCTCCCTCAGTGTGGAAGATTGCAATATATATATATATATATATATATATATATATATATATATATATATATATATACATGCACAAGTCAGAGCCGGCCAGGCTTTCTTTCATCTTAGCAGCAGCAGCAGCAGCAGCAGCAGCAGCAGCTGCCACCGCCTGATCGGGTGCATTCCTCTGCGCCGCCTCACAAACCTCACTCCAGTAATGCTACGGATCAGGTCAAGATCCTTCCTCTGATTACGTTTCATATTTTGGTAAAGTTTTCTCTAATTCCTATGTCCTACACCTACCAATCTCTCTCTCTCTCTCTCTCTCTCTCTCTCTCTCTCTCTCTCTCTCTCTCTCTCTCTCTCTCTCTCTCTCTCTCTCTCTCTCTCTCTCTTTCGTTTCTCGTCTCGTTCAGGCTTGGTCGGTGGTGTCATGTCCCTCTGCGTTCCCCTTCAATCAGATAATTGATTATAAGCGACGTCTGTAAATTAGTGTCATTGGAAGGAGTAATTTAGCATTTGTCCCTCAGTGGCGGTGCTGGAGTCGCCTTCCCGCGAGGCGTTCACTGACGGACAACACTGAGTTGCAATAAGTGAGGATTGCTGGCCGCTTGTCTGGGACGCAACGCCGAACTGAAACAAGGAATAAAGTAATTACTACGCCGGTGCAAATGAAAGGGGGAGGAAATCACACAAGAATTAGTGTCATTTGGTCGTGCAACGGAATTCCTTGATTCCGTTTCCCTTTAAGCTGTCTCTCCTTTACTGTAATTTGCCGAGGCTGTCAAGGTCTTTTTTGTCATTGTGTTATGTGCAGCGTGTGTCCATCAGCCACGCCCCGCGCTGTCCATTGTCCCCTGCCAAGGCCAGTGTTCCTGTACGGTGCCTTCCATTGACTGTGTGTGTGTGTGTGTGTGTGTGTGTGTGTGTGTGTGTGTGTGTGTGTGTGCTTGCGTGCGTGTGCGCGCGTGTGTGCATATGCTTTTACCTGAGTCAGTTAATTATCTTGATTGCTCGTGTATTTCATTTTATTTTTCAGTATCGCAAATACCTTCTCCTTAATTATGAATCCTGCTTGCATCTGATGAGGTGATTTTCCGGCCTCCGACTTACAGGTTGCCTCGATGCTCGGCTGCTCGTTATCAGAATTTGCGCTTCACAACACAAAGAGCGCCAGTTCAGGCTCTGTCATCGCCAGGGAAGCGCTTAATTTCGGATGTGCTCTACTAATGAAGTCTTCCATTTTTTTTTATTTCATTCTATTTATTTTTCTTCCATTGGAGAAGACTTTGAGGCTCTAAGGGTCAGAATATACGGATCTCCTTCGTTCATTACCCCTGTGTTTTGTTTTTTCACCTAATTTCATGCCTTTATTATGTAAGAGGGAGAAGCTGGCCAAGAGCAACAAAACAATGAAAATGAAAAAGCCCACTAATTTGCCAGTCCTGCTAAAAAGTCTAAAAATTTATCACCACACTGATAAACTGTGAAATTCTGTCTACTTCTTTATTTCCACCTTCCATGGTATGAGCTTAATGAAAAAGGAGGTTTCCATACTTTTGATTAACATCTTTAACCCTTTTCCTGGACCAGCACCTCGTGGCCATTTTTATTTTTATCAAAAGTTTTAATTTCCTTGGGTAGTTCCCCTCCCACATCAGAAAAAAAATACCCCTAAGAATGATAATTTTCTTTCTTCCTTTCATTATGTCGGGACTCTAGGCAAGGGGGCACAGAAGATGGAGAAAGGGACCCCCAATTACTAGTTTTCATAATGCCCACCATTAATTCATTCTGTATACATCATATAACTAAACCCTTTCACTGCTATTTGCTCCCTCTTTCCTTAATAACTGATCGCTCTAAGACATATTTATTTGTTCAATACTTACCTAAAATTTTTAAACAGAGTAGAAATTGCAAAATATACACTTTTTTATGCCTTCCTTTGTCGCAGATGCTAATAAAGATTTCATGCATTGCTAGTGATCTTGTTAATTGGCTCGTATCGCAGTGAAAGGGTTGAGGTTTAGAAGAACTCTCATGTACTGTGGAAATGAGCGAATCAAGCGAGATGACTCCTGGCGTGACGATTCTCAGTACTGAGTTTGTGAGAGGAGAACTTGTGAATTCCGTCTATAGTATCTCTCTCTCTCTCTCTCTCTCTCTCTCTCTCTCTCTCTCTCTCTCTCTCTCTCTCTCTCTCTCTCTCTCTCTCTCTCTCTCTGTGTCTCGTAACCATTGCCGTGACTTTAGTGTAAACCTGTACCGCTCTACGCTCTATCATTGGTTTCCCTGTCCCGTGTCAGCGGTGTCCAGCCTCAACCCGCTGGTACCGGTCCATCCTTCATCGCCCTGTCCCGCCTCGGCTTTGTCCCTCCCGGCCCTCCTTGTTTAGTTTCCTTCCCCAGTGTGCGGCGTGATTTATAGCCACAACTTGCAGTAAGGTGTAGTTTTGAGGAGTTTTATGTACCCTCTGTGGCAGGCGAGGCGGCGCTGGGTAACTATTAAACAGGAGTATTTAGCGATCGACGCATCTAACAGAGTGGTTGTAAAGCAGCGTGACGGCAGCGGGCGCAGGTGCTGCCTCGCCTCCCATAAACACAGCCCGTATGTATTTCACGGCGTGTTTGTATTTTACCAGAATAACTGTCCGGACTCGCTTCAGAGCGGGAGCAGTGTGGCGCGGCAAAAATGAGCTTCCACTCTATAGGTCGTGAAAGAGTAAGGTGAATAAGAGTTGGCTGGCGGTGTAATGGAGTGCACAGCGTGTCTCGCCAGAAACAATGTGGCGCTGCAAAAATGAGTTCTCTCCCAATAGGTTGTGAAAGAGTAAAAGGCTGGGTGGCAGTCCAATGAAGTGTGGAGTGTGTGTGTTGCCTTAATAGAAAGGCTAACTTACTATGATGCAGCAGCAGCGGCAGAGGCAGCAGCAGCAGCACTGGCGGCTCCACAGCCTCATGCAGTGTGCACTTGGTTGTAAAGTGTTAAGGCATTCCTCACCATACCACAGCTTTCAGAGTTCTTTTCCCTCGTGTTGAAGAAGTCAGTCAATCCAAAGAAATAAGCAGTGAGTGAGTGAGTGAGTGAGTGAGTGAGTGAGTGAGTGAGTGAGTGAGTGAGTGAGTGAGTGAGTGAGTGAGTGAGTGAGTGAGTGAGTGAGTGAGTGAGTGAATGCGTAAGTGAGTAAGTAAGGCAGTGAATGAGTGAGCCATTTAACAAAATATGTAAGTAGTGAGTCCAGTGAGGAAATCAGTTCGTTAGGCTCTCAGTCTTTAGAAATAGTGAAGCAGTCGGTCCATTGGCCAATCAGTGTCTGGAGATTGGCATAAAGGCAAAGAAATCGTCCATTGACTTAGGCACAGTCAGTCAGTCAGTCGGTCATGTCTGGAAAGAGTCAGTAAGTCCAAAGAGATATCCATTGAAGTTCGTACGTAGTCAATGAGTGAGTCAGTCTACATAAACAGTAAGAAAATTATTTGGGCTGACTAAATAGATTATTAACCATTGTAAATATGTTTAGTTAAAGTTCACATCCCTTCTATGGTAATGCTGTATGTCCCGCCACATGATAAACCGCACTTTTTCATTATTTATTTCCCCACTAAACTAATTATCATTATACGGTTACTGTTACCATTGCAAACTGCGCCGATTGAATGAACTCCCCGATTACTATTTCACTGGACGATAGTTGATGATAAAAGCGATTGTTTCCAAACGGAACACTAACCAACACGCTATTGAAATGCCCCCCCCCCCCAACCCACCCCTCACCCCGCCCCTTACCACCCACCTCCACCTGGCTTCTTGCGTGTTTGTTTGTGTATCTGCATATTTTGTTTTATTAATGTGGAACTAAAAATAATGTACGTTTAGAGAAATTTAACGGTATGCATTTTTTCATTAGTGTATATCATTTATTTATTTATTTATTTGTTTTTATTTATTTTATTTATTTTATTTTTTATTTTATTTTTATTTATTTACTTATTTATTTATTGTTTTTGTGTGTGTGTGTGTTCTTTCATTATTATGAGGAGGCACAGTTCTCACTTCAAAGCAAAATGACATTATTTTTTGTGGGAACATGTATTCAGGTCATAGTTTTGGATAAAAATGACATATTCTATAAAAGGAAAAGCATAAATGGCTTTATTTATGGATTGGTTCTTAAAATGATAAGTGATACAAGTAAACTTATATATCTAGCTCATACACATCATGAAGGGTGAAACTAACAAGTAAAGGTTTAATAAACTGATTTACCTACATCGAAATATGTGTTTGAAAATATATCATGATTTTTTTAAAGATTTTTTCCATCACTAAGGCAGAATTTCAATATACAATTATGGTGATTAGTCGAGTATCGCACTGCACTCAAACTCTTCCAGTTGTGAGTCTTCCTTCATTCCCGTGCCCTGTGATCATCAGAAACTCAGTGGACGGTAAAGACACTTGGTCAATAATACGAGGACGTCAAGTGTTGCGTGGAGAGAGAGAGAGAGAGAGAGAGAGAGAGAGAGAGAGAGAGAGAGAGAGAGAGAGAGAGAGAGAGAGAGAGAGAGAGAGAGCAACAGTTTGACTTTTAACCACGAATGTGTTTATGATACTTTAATTATGTAGATATTCGGATATTTGTTTATTCATTCATGTGTACTTAACGATGCATTTGTATATCTTTTAGCCTTGTCTATCTATCTATCTATCTATCTATCTATCTATCTATCTATCTATCTATTTATATATCTTTGCATCTATCTGTATTTTTCTGTTGTTTTTCTATTTTTTCCCCTTTATTTTTCTTCCATTTTTTTTTTTTTTTTTTTTTTAATCCCTGCAGTGTGTGTGTATGGTGTCGCGTGCCAGCCCGACACTCTCTCCCGCCACGACCACTTACCGGCACTGCTCTATACTGTACACTGCTGCTGCTGCTGCTGCTGCTGCTGCTGGTGATGGTGTTGGCATTATTTTGCCCTCCCTGATATTTATTTCTATTGCCAATACTTCCACGGGGACATTTCCAGTAACACACACCTCATGGCGACTATTCTCCTCTTTATTCTGTTTTTCCTTTCCGTCTTTTCCCTCAGCTACTTTCCGTGTGTGTGTGTGTGTGTGTGTGTGTGTGTGTGTGTGTCTGTCTGTCTGTCTGTCTGTCTGTCTGTCTGTCTGTCTGTCTGTCTGTCTGTCTGCCTGCCTGCCTGCCTGCCTGCCTGCCTGCCTGCCTGCTTGCCCGCCTTCCTTCCTTCCTTCCTTCCTTCCTTCCCTTTTTCTTCCTCCTTTCCTTCCTTCCTTCTTTGCTTCCTTCTTTCCTTCCTTCCTTCCTTCCTTCCTTCCTTCCTTCCTTCCTTTCTTCTTTTCTTACCTCCTTCCTTCCTTCCTTCCTTCCTTTCTTTCTTCTTTTCTTACCTCCTTCCTTCCTTCCTTCCTTCCTTCCTTCCTTCCTGCCAGCCTAATTTCCTTTCTTCCTTCCTTCCTTCCTTCCTTCCTTCCTTCCTTCCTTCCTTCCTTCCTTTCTTCCTTCCTTCTTTCCTTCCTTCCTTCCTTCCTTCCTTCCTGTTTGCCTGCTTGCGTCCCTGTCTTCCTGTGTGTCTGTCTGCCTCTCTGCTCGTCTTCCTGCGTGTCACTCCCTAAAAAGCTCAGCAGAAGTAACAAAACTCTGGAATGAATAGCGTCGTGAAATAATCTTGCAATAAACTCGTATATGTAAGAACAAGAGGGAAACTTTAGGAAAGCATCAGGTCCCTCTATGAAATGTACATCACCATAGTTTTCTTGACCATAATGTGCATGTTTACAGTGAAGTGGAATTTACAGAAATCCCTCCATTGGTCCAAATAAAGAGGTATATTCTTTTCGAGACTGACTTGCGGCGTCTTCAGTTCATAAATATTGAGGCAAGAAAGACTTCACAGTTTTGCCGCTATCAGAGTAAATTTATAATTAGAAGGAGAATAGTGTGTGCCGGTGTTAGGAATATTCAAGCAACATTAAGGCAGTGTTCATAAATTGGAAGCAAGCCGTGTTATTATGCACGCTCCGAGCATAACATTATTGCGCTGATAAATGAACACACCGCTACAAAATGCTCCCCGAAATGCATTAAGCTTCGCCTCACTCCCACTGTTATTTATTTGTTTATTTATGAAGGAATTTCCTTTAGGTTTTACCCTTGGCTTGAGATTTCCTTTTTTTTTTTTTTTTTTTTTTTCCTTGTACCAGTTTACTGTGGAGGTGAAGGTTGTGCTCTTAAAGTGTAGATGTAGCACTGATAAATATATGTACACTACTTCATTTCCTTTCTCCACAACTTGCAGCTCAAGATAATTTACAACACAAATGTAGCAGAGAAGTGTTGGTCTGCTATATACCCACACACCAAGCACAGCACAGCATTCCACTCACCAAGACTTGAAATTCATGATAATTTTTTACTTTAAGAAGCAGCTGTTGGTGTGTCACGTACCCGCAGAGTGACAAACACGGTAAATCACAATCTTGAGGCGTTGCGGATGAGTAGCATATGTCCTATTTGTCTTATGGCACCAAGGCAGCGCGCCATCAGACTGATTAATGTGTCAAGAGAGAGGAGCAGAGGTCACTGAGTGTGTTAAGTGATTAGGGAGACACGAGACCTAAAGAACTTTTCCCATTTAGCAGCTATAATAGAAAATCAGTTACCAGTGAAGACTTTTATTTATTTATTTTTTGCATTTTCTGTGTAAGATGAACTACGAAAAGAAAGAATATGAAGCTCAATAATTAGTTAGTTAGCTAGACCCTAAAGAAAAGCTGCGAAAAAAGATTATATTAAAAAGAAAATGTTATTGAAGCTGCTGCCTTCCCATGTCTGCAGGATTTTTATTGTTCTTATTTCAGGTCACTTATGTACGCGTGAGATATTGAAGTACTAAAACTAACCATCACAGCATGACGAGCTATTGCGTTAGAAGGTCTGTATATTCTTCGGTTTTATTGCTTTACTTATAACTTTCAACATTCCTTGTCACCACATCAAGTCTTGCCACAGTTCACGGCCAGTCTCTCTTAGGTTTATATTCCATAATACTGTTTTTCTAATGACTGAGGCTAAAAATATATGTTCCTTAGTAATAATTATGGATGCAGAGAAAAGCAATAAGGAATAGTTACATTTGAAGCACATCGAAGCACACTGCAACACGAGCAATTAGACAAATTACCTCACAACGCGGTGCCTTGGTCAGGTGAGGCGCGCACACACCACCTCGCACCTCTCCCCTTTAAAACTCCAGTGTCTGCTGCCCCACATTCCATTTTTTATTTCCCCAAAATCTCGTAAATTCCTCGTGTTGGTACGAACCTTGACAAGAACACACGCACACACACACACACACACACACACACACACACACACACACACACACACACACAGACACACAGACACACACACACACACACACACACGCACACACGCACACACACACACACACACGAAGGTACTCATACTTGTTAAGATAAATGAAAACGGATGAGAGGAGGAAGAAAAGAAGAGTAAAGAAAGATAAATGGAGAGAGAGAGAGAGAGAGAGAGAGAGAGAGAGAGAGAGAGAGAGAGAGAGAGAGAGAGAGTAGTGGGTAGGTCGCACACAAAATATACCTATGAGATAAGGCAGAAGGAGAGAATTTATATACCCACATATTTATTCTATTAAAGCAACTGCTAATATCGTAATGATGAATGTTTATTGCACCCTAAACAAATTTCGTGTGCCACATTGTCTCCCTTGCATCACCAATAATTACCACTATTAAAAAGTCCAATATATTTTTCCGGTAATGTATTTTTCATCCAGAATATTCAGGCGACACCGTTAACTAATATTGTCAGCTGTTTTCTGTGTTCCTTTCAAGTGACGTTTGGTTTGGTGATGTGAACTAATATTATTGAGTTATTTTTCTTCATCCATTGTTATTTTTTTTCTGTTCTTTGCAACTTCACCGGAGAACTTTGCCAGGGACTTCACTTTTCATTCTTTTTGGTGGTTAATCTCGAGTGTTGTGTCATTTTCTGCTCTCTGCCATCATTATTTTAACTTTTTCAGTACTGGGGCGCATTTTCATATCTATTCAGCTTATTATTTGTCGATATTATACAGGTATAGAAACTCATGTGTGGATTGAAATATTATAGGCTCTGGATACTAATTTTCTGACCTCCATAGACCCTTCGTAATGTCAATAAATTCGTCTAATCACACGTAAAATTCATGGTAAGAATGTGTCCCAGTACTGAACGGGTTAAGTACATATTTGTTTACATGTGCGTTCGTGTATAAGTGTTGTGGCCAATGGGAAGAAAAGAAAAGGTGGTCCCGCTGAGGTATCAGTCACTTAACTCTTCCACTGCGATGTACACTAAAACACAGTTCTAAAACCACGAAATCTGAACAAACATAGAGAGAAATGTAGAAAATGATAATTAAAAAGAGTATATTAAACAGTCTTTAGCTGGTAGAATGCTCTGAGTTGGCTGAGTTAAAACGAAAGATTCCGGGGGTGGCTTGTTACTACGGAAGACAATACAAATCGCAGTAGAAGTCTTAAGGGAACAGTCCACAAGCAAGTCTAATATTGCATAACGAGGATTCTTATACAAAATGATAAACACACCTTCCACAAAAGCCTCAGCTTGAGATAGCAAGCACAACCTTGAGCCATGAATGACGATGAGCAATTTTCATAACTCAGCGCGCCATGCATGAGAGAGAGAGAGAGAGAGAGAGAGAGAGAGAGAGAGAGAGAGAGAGAGAGAGAGAGAGAGAGAGAGAGAGAGAGAGAGAAGCAGGCGTGATTTTTATTGTAATCGTAAAATACAACGTTCCAGTTTATTGCAAATGTGGAGTAATGGGAAAATCAGATTGGAATTTTTCAGCCAAGTTGTGTATCGAGTTTGTTGCGCAGTGTGTGTGTTGTTGTGCGCGATGATGACGAGTGAGTGTGCAGGGCAGGCGCTGGAGAGTTACTGCTGCTACTGCCACTGCTGCTGTTTGTGCCGGTGGTGGTGGTGGTGGTGGGGGTGAGGCCGTGTGGCTCCCGCGGTGCTATGTATGATTCATGGCGGCGGATGTAGACAGATGCGTTCAATCTGAAACACGAAAAAAAAGGAATGTAATGCATTTGTACAAGCGAAAATGTATACAATTATAAATAGATAAAGAAGGAGAGAAATATTGAAGATGGATGGAGAACAGAAAAGAAAGGAAAGGAAGAGTTAAAAAAGTAAAAAAAAAAAAAGTATAAAAGAATGAGGTAGAAAAGAAGGAATACGAGAAAAAGAAGGAGGAGAGAGAGAGAGAGAGAGAGAGAGAGAGAGAGAGAGAGAGAGAGAGAGAGAGAGAGAGAATATGGCAGACGTAGAAATTTGTTGGCTCCGTTTGATGTGATGATTGAAAATTAAAAATGACTAATTACGAGATGGGTACAGCAACACAAGAGTGAATAAGAAAGAGCACAACACATTGCAGAATAATAATGAATAATCAGGAATCATTATTGAATTGATATTTTTCAAAGGAAATATGGTTAGAGATGAATTTTTTTCCTGTTATATTTATTGTTTCTAAATGACTTTAACCTTAAGACAACGTTCGAAAAATAGTAAAAAATTAATGTTAATCTATCTATCTATCTATCTATCTATCAATCTATCTGTGTATCTGTGTATCTATCTACCCATCTATCTATATCTATCTATCTATATCTTTCTACATATTTATCTATCTATATCTATCAATCTATCTATCTATCTATCTACACACACACACACACACACACACACACACACACACGTAAATGAATAAGGTCGTGTAGCATATATAAAAACTGCCTCAGTTGATCTGAGGTTAACCAAAGAAATGTCACACTTCGAACTGCAACAGACAAATGCTGGACGTCTGGTTGTTTGGAGCGACTGGCTGGAAGTGGCAAGGAAAGGGTGAGTGATGGAAGGCTACACATAGACAGAAGTTGTGCTGAGATGGCGTAGAAGAAAAGTATGCCAGTCTTTCTTCAATATACTGGGAGATCTCGTTATCTGGCTTTCATCTGCATCTTTTTATGAACTGACAAATCACGCGTCATCATTTTCCCTCAAGTCCTCAGAGCTTTTGTTTTTTTATTTATTTATTTTTTTGGATGTGTCTGTGGTTTTGTTATAATCTTCAGCTTAAAAATACAACTCCATTTTCATCCATTTTTTTTATACTTCTTATAAATAAAACATTCAAGTGTAAAAAAGTTATGTATAGAAGTGTTACGCCAGAAAAGTCATTGAGCGTCACACATGCGTCACTCTCATGCGTGTATACAACATGTTTTTTTTTTTTACCCATTTTTGTTTACTTTCTATAAATGAAATATTCATGAGTAAAAAAGTAATGCATGGAAGTGGGGGGCGAAGTGGTACAGTGGAACCGCTTGCTCTCTGGGGGCCTTGGGATCCCCGAGCGCATAGGTTCGAATCCTGACTACGGTCTGAGTGGAGATTGGGTGTCCACTCGGGGTAACGGTCCCCAAGTGGGTGGGCTTTCAGATAGAAGGTCTCCATTAGGTAGTCTCCTTTAACTCATAAATTCCCATAAAAAGCCCAGATTGTTTGAATAATGAAAAATTAAGTGTTACGCCAGAAAAGTCATATAGCGCCACACAGCGTCAGTCTGATGCGTGGGAATTAGTCAAGAGTCGCATGCTACGGAGACTCACGGTGTATTGGCTTCGATATTGACGCTTTCAATAAACAAATGAATGCCGAAGAAATGTGGTGAAAATGTGAGTGAGACAAAGGCGCTCCTCACATATCATTATTCATTTTGAGTTTTTTTTTATGTGTTTACATTTGTACTTGTTAAAAAGAATAATGCTGGTAAAAATGCTTAATGTATACTTCTGCTTCACTTATTTTGATCTTATGCGGATATCCATTCTTTTTTTTTTCGTCTTTTATCATTGGTTTAAGAATATCATTGCTCTATAATTCAGTATTGCATTGTGAGTCTGGCACACGTCTTTTGTGTGGCGCTCATTGATCCTCCAGCTGTGCCATTCCCATGCATCTTTGGAATTAACTAGGAGAAAAAAATGTTACATTCCAAGCAATGGTTTGTACGTGGTGAGGCTTTGACCTGCTGTGATATACGTTTTTTTTTTTTTTTCTTCTTCTTTTCATTTTTATTTATTTATTTATTTTTGTATTTATTTGATTTCTATTTATTTTATTTTATTTTATTAATTGATTTATCTATAAATTTATTTATTTATTTTATTTTTATTTATCTATTCCTTATTTTTTTTCCTTTTTTATCTATTTATTCATTTATTTATCATTTAAATAATTTATTATTATTATTTTTTTTTTTCGGTGTATGTGTGTGTGTTATAGATAAAACTATTTTTCGCCTGTTCTTTGAAAATAAGGAAGCCAAAAAAGAGGTTTCCACCGAAATGACCGCCGTGGTACAGTGGGACAACGTGCGCTCTGGGGACCAAGAAATTCCTAAGCGCACGGGTTTGAATCTTGGCCACGGTCCGAGGGGAGATTGGACATCCATTCCGGGTAACGGTTCCCAGATAGGTGGGCTTTCAGAAAGGAGGTCTTCATTAGGTGGTCTCCTTTAGCCCATAAATTCCTGTAAAAAAGCCCACATCGTATAGAAAAAAAAAAATCAGACAGTGTGTATCGAGGTGGTGTCCAGTATCCAGTGCGCAGTATCCGGTGTGCAGTGTCCAGTGTGCAGTGTCCAGTGTGCAGTGTGCAGTGTGCAGTGTGCAGTCAGCAGCTGTTCTACCCAGTGAAGCCGCCAGGAACACTCATTATTTGTGCACTGGATTAAATAGAACACGCTTGGCCACACAATTTTAATTTATTAACTAAGTGTGGTACATGACCAACATTTTTATGGATGGTGTTTCAACTTATTTTATCTTGTTCTTTTGTAGTTTCTTCGTCTTTTGTTGGTTTTATTGTGATATGATGAGATGCGAGTTTAAGTGATGTTCCTCCATGCTTATGTTTTTTTTTTTCCTTTATATTTTATTTTCATTCGTTCCTGTTCTTTGCGCGTGGTATTTTCTATTCATTTTATTTTTTATCTATTCTGTCTGTGGAATACCTTTGTAGAGGTCTCTCTCTCTCTCTCTCTCTCTCTCTCTCTCTCTCTCTCTCTCTCTCTCTCTCTCTCTCTCTCTCTCTCTCTCTCTTATTATCTACCAATATAAAATCATCTGGAAATTTTCTCTTTTTATATTGTCTTTGAACATCTCTGATTCTACTTATTGCAAAGTAATGCCGTCAATACAAGATGGCGTTCTATCCTTAACAATGAAAAGACGAGCAAAAAATAAGAGAACCAAGCAAAAAAGAAAAAAAATAAGGAGAAAAACAAGCTAAGAATAAACGCAAAAGGAATAAAAAAATAGATATGAAAATCCTCTTTCAAAGAACAGAGATTAATGGCGAAAAAAAAGAGATAAAGAAAAGTTAATGCAAAGAGCAAAAGGGAAAAAAGAGAGAAATAAAAGTATTAGCGCACAAAACAAGAACAGAAAATGGTAGCTGTAATAAAACTACGTATATATAAAATAAAAAACCTGCCCAAACAACGCACGAGAGAAAAACTGAAAAGAAAACTGGCATAGATAAAAAAGACTGATGATGACTGACTGCCAGAGAGAGAGAGAGAGAGAGAGAGAGAGAGAGAGAGAGAG
>CM035223.1:10566459-10578836 GCA_020233015.1 Callinectes sapidus
GAGAGAGAGAGAGAGAGAGAGAGAGAGAGAGAGAGAGAGAGAATGATTTGAGCTGTTGTCGTAACTGAAGGGATGACCTGAGAGGAATAATGGAAAAGATAGATGAGCAAGAATTACGCTGGAATTATTGCATAGGATTATCAGTGAAGTGGAGTGCAATCAGATAGACTTGAAACTACATAAACGAGATGAACAGGAAACTAAGTAGATTAAATGGTCTGATTTTGTAATATTCAGCATAATTAACACTGGACGTCATGTAAAAAGGTTTGATAAATGTAAGGTGCATTGATAATAGTACAATGTTCACGTCATTTACTAGACTGTTCAATATATTTCGTCAAGAGGAGTTGTTTCTATCATCAACTCAGTGACTTGATTTTTCAGCCAACTTTTATTTATGGACTTATTTTTTTATTTGTTTTTTTAAGAATCGTACTTTCTATCTTTTCTCTTTTTCCTTTTTATTTTTTGCTTATGTATTATCCTTCTTTATCTTACTGATGATTTGCGTTCAACATTTCCCAAGGCTGTTATTTTTTTATCTCTTCTCTTTTTCCTTTAATTTTCTTTTCTCATGTATTTATCTTTTTATCTTATTGATCATTTGTGTTCAACATTTCCCAAGGCTGTCAGTTTATTACCTTTCTTTTTTCTAGTTTATTTTTTTTTATTTTAAGAAATGCCAAGAGTTGAGTTGAATGATTTGATTGATACCTTTTCCTTTGTCTAAAGTTCACCAAAATTGTGCACACTGACGCTGTTTTACGTTTCCCCGACCTACAAAATATTTCCCATGAAGAGAGGAACTATTAAACCAAAAAAGGAACGAAAAAAAAAAGAGAAAAAGTTTGGGGAACTTTTCATGCGGGCGCGAGGAACAACTAGCAAAAGCAATTAAAAGTTCAGATGCAAAGAGAAATCGACATTATCTGTGTGGTGTGGATTACACAGGACACTGCTCACTGAATACAATTTACATACATTGGAAAAAAAATAAATATAAATAAAAAAAGAGAGGAAATAAACAACTGCGAGGTACAGAAGAGGGGTTATACAGGTAGAGACACATATACCTGGTGAAGTAGTTGGTCTGTGGTGATTTGAAGCATCTCGTTGTGTTATCTGCTGGTTGAAGTGACTGCCAGATAAAGGAATGTCAGATTAACCCCTTCAGTACTGGGATACATTTTTACCGTTAATATTTGGTGTGAGACGATTCTACTGACATTAGCAAGGGTCTATAGAGATCAGAAGATTCATGGCTAGAGTCTGTACTATTTTAATCCCTACATGAGTTTCTGAAGCTGTAAAAAAATCAACAAATAAGAAGAATAAATATGAAAATGCGTTTCATTACTGAAGGGGTTAAGGCAGTGCTTGTGAGGTTATTGTTGAGTTAGTGATGGTAAAATGACTGCCAGATAGAGTGAGTGAATGCTGGTAAAGTAAAATGCCTATTGAAGTGTTTGTGTCTGTGTCGGTTGTAGTGAGTTGTGTGTTGGAGTGAAGTGAGTGGCTGGTGAAGGGAGTGCTGGTGAAGTGGAGGATTAAAAGTGAAGGTGATGAAGTGACGCGGGAGAGTGAGGGTTGAAGTGACCTTTTGAGTAATATTCCGTGTGGGTGAATGAACGTTGAATAAGCTGCATCTCTCTCTCTCTCTCTCTCTCTCTCTCTCTCTCTCTCTCTCTCTCTCTCTCTCTCTCTCTCTCTCTCTCTCTCTCTCTCTCTCTCTCTCTCTCTCTCTCTCTTAAATATACTAAGTTTAGTGTTCATAAGTCGGTATACAATTGTACGTCATCAGTTCATCATAAGTCTTTTTTTACATAATTAACTTGCTTCGAGGAGTTATTTCCGAGGCCGCCATTCAAAGCTTATCAATGAAATCGAAACCACACTTGAGTACACTTTGGTATTGTCATCTTACAAACCTTCACTTGTGTGTGGAATGCAAAAAAGAAATAATTGATTCTACTGAAGTTAGGTTCTGGTGATCTAGAGACATTCGGACACCGCTCTATTCAGCAATACACACATCGCCATGTCTGGGTGTATACTGGCACATCGTCTTGCAAATATTGAGTCATGTGTACTATTGTGAAAAAATGTCTTCTTAATTTATGTTGTGTTGATTTAGGGACGTTTCTACAATAGATTTTTTTTACAGTAAAAGACATTAATACGTGTGGCAGACTATTCCTTTGCAAACATTGTACTATGAAAAAAACTCTCTTCTTGATTTATGTTGTTGTGTTTGTTTAGAGACATTCCTCCATAAGATTTTTACAGTAAAAACATTACAACATCTAGCAAACTATTCTTTTGTAAACATTTAACTGTGTGCTGAATGAAAATATTGAATAGTTTAGGTGATAAGTACAAATAGAAATGCATTTCTGTAGGCTGTGCTGCAGTAATCAAAAGATATTCCCTCATCACTCTCAACACTTTCAGTTCTGGGACACGTTTTTATTTTATTCTGCTTATCATTTTGGCGACTTTATACAACTCCAGAAACTCGTGTGGGGGATTAAAATAGTACAGATTCAGGCTTTTATTCTTCTGACCTCCTAATACCAACAAAATCGTCTAGTCAGACCCAAAACTCATGGTAAAAATGTGTCTTCGTGCTGAAGGGATTAACAGTAAACAGACACCCACCTCTCACTACACACTGCCGCCTCTTGTTGCAGACCCTCGCTGGTGTGCTGAATAGGAAGTGTGTGAGTTACTGAAGGAGAGAAAGAAGGCGGTGCTCAGACGCAGGCACTGAGTCAATTAAGAGCACTTGGCGGGGTCAGTGTGAGCCTCAGGGACTCTCTTTGCTCTGATAAAAGGAAAGAAGGATCAAAGGCGTGCTCTGCTCCATCCTCAAACTGAGAGAGGCGAGTCGCTGCCGCCAAGAGACAAATAAAAAAGATACCGATGAGGTGCATTGCCTTTTCTCCAGCCAGACACTTGCCTCCACTGCCCCGCGCTTCACTTCAGGTTAAAACTTACTGATAATTCATTCAGGATAATTGAGATAAAAAATGTAGCACAGAGGTGGTTATTCTATTACGGGGGTCATATAACATTTTTTGATGTATTCGGGGAGAATTGGACAGGTGGAGCAAAATAATCTAACATGAAGGCCTACTGAGATGCCAGTCCCCGAATAGGCTCAAGTGAGTTTAGCAAGAGTAGGATAATGCGTGTGTGTGCGCGAGAGAGGGAGAGAGGAAGGGAGGAGAGAGAGAGAGAGAGAGAGAGAGAGAGAGAGAGAGAGAGAGAGAGAGAGAGAGAGAGAGAGAGAGAGAGAGAGAGAGAGAGAGACGAGAGAGAGAGAGAGAGAGAGAGAGAGAGAGAGAGAGAGAGAGAGAGAGAGAGAGAGATTTGGGGGGCGGGGAATGAAAACAGATGGATATAGTTTTAGGAAGTGCGAGGCAATGCATATCATGTGTTTCCCTCCCACTGGTTACAGAGATCGTTCCCGCACCGTCCCTGCAGTGTTGCCACCTCACCATCAGCGTTACCACCGACAGACTTTGGGGGTGGGGTGTTAGGGGTGGGGATGGAGGGGGAGAGGGGAGGACGGTATATTGACAGTTGGGAGTGAGAACCTTCCATTAATCTGTACTGAAACATTCTGTACTTAAACTTTCTGTGGTGATAATTATTAGACTTTCCATCAATCTGTACTAAAACATTGTTCTGTGCTAAAACATTTTTGTGTTGATGATTAATAGATTTTCCATTAATCTGTACTGAAATACTCCGTACTGAAACTGTTTTGTGGTGGTAATGATTAGACTTTCCATCAATCTGTACTGAAATATTCCGTACTGAAACTGTTTTGTGGTGGTAATTATTAGACTTTCCATCAATCTGTACTGAAATATTCCGTACTGAAACTGTTTTGTGGTGGTAATTATTAGACTTTCCATCAATCTGTACTGAAATATTCTGTGCTAAAACATTTTTGTGGTGGTAATTATTAGCCTTTCCATCAATCTGTACTGAAACATTCTGAACTGAAACATTCTTGTGGTGATAATTATTAGAATTTCAGGAAGTATTACGAGACACCTTAACTTCATTTTCGCCGCTCCGTATCACAATTATCGGTCCCTGAAATATTTTACCATTTATCTACTTTTTATTAATGCAAAGTCGGTTTTTCACGAGAATTTATATAAAAAGAGTCTATCGAATGGAGACTTCATATTTGAAAGCTCACTCATTTGGGATCTGTTACCCCGAGTGGACGCCCAATCACCCTTCGCACTATGGCCAGGATTCGAACCCGTGCGCTTGGGGGTGAGGAGGCCCCCAGAGTGTACGTGTTTCCACTGTACCACGGCAGCTCCAGGGTTGTTTTGAGATTTTTGTTCTACTGTGTTAGTGATACTTCCTCTACTGTATGTTAGAGTGACAAATACATCAAAATTGATCATATTCGTGCGTTGTAAGTGGTCAGTATTTTTTGTAGTACTGTGTTTTCATATTGATACTTGCTATATCGTGTGTTAGAGTGACAAATACAGAAAAAGTTATCATATTCGTGCGTTTTAAGTGGTCAGTATTTTTTGTTGTACTGTGTTTCCTTATTGATACTTACTACACAGTGTGTTAGAGTGACCAATACAGCAAAAGTGATGGTATTCGTGCGGTGTAAGTGGTCAGTATTTTTTTCAAAGTCTGCGTTTGAATGTGAAATGATAAAAAAGAATCCTCCCACCAGACTAGCGAGAGGTGAGGCGTGTTATTTGAGGGATTCTGTAAAAAAAAAAAGATATTAGACTCTATCTCTAATAAAATAAAATGGTCTTTCCATTAAAATTTCAATTCAAAAAACATATCAGCCGTTCCATGCAGATATTTGCTTCAGAAAAAAACGGTTCACTTTATTCAGGCAATAACTGTAATCTGGCGTGTTATTCCAGCCGATGCGCCGCGACTCATGCCACGCTCCGCTGTAAAATGTCATGTGTGTTTTTTTATATTTTTTTCTGAGCGATCTGGCGTGGCGGCGAGGCACAAAACTCGCCCCGACGCAGAGTTATGGCCGATGGCTCTTGACTCGTGTCTTTTTTCACAGTTAATGGCTCATCGCTCATTCTTTACTTTTAGATGTGCCAGAAGTCATATTGCAGCGGGTGAAATACACCCAAACACTGACAAACGAGCGGCTCGTGTGTGTGTGTGTGTGTGTGTGTGTGTGTGTGTGTGTGTGTGTGTGTGTGTGTGCGCGTGCGCGCGCGCTTGTGTATATTGCATTAACATGTTAAGTAACTGTTCTCCTGTGTCTTCATTGATTGGACATCGCGGTGTGGCGTCGAGTGAAGAATTTGGAAACATGTCACTTTCCTTGGGATTGTTGATGCCTTGACTGGTGTGGCTTCCCAAACTTAATAACATGGTAGAACGTAAATTGAACTTCGAAATCCACCCCTGGCCGCAAAGGGATACGATCTTCCAGTGATGTTGATTGAAATACTTTACAAGTGACGAGTGTCAGTAATAAGCGCTGCATTTACAGAAGGCAACAAAAAGGCAATATGGAAAGTTGTCTGTCGAAGATGACAGTATCCAAAGAGTGTATTCAAAAGAATCATCCAGAAAGTTTGGATTTTATCTGGCAATATCCCGTCTTAAACAGTTGAAGTCGAGGACCAAGAAGATTCACAAAAGTAAATAGGGCGTTACAAAGTTGAGGAACTGATGCACCTCTCACTAGATCACCGTGGCCTAACAACTGTCACACCACTCACAACAACAACACGAACACAATACTGCGAGGAAGTTGTGTCGTTACAATGTAGAACGTTCACGGCCATATGCACAACAGAGGAATGCACTAAATAATCCAGAGTTACCTCACAAACCTTGACAGCTTTCTCACGCACTGCCTGCCAGACCTCTGAAACACTGCTTCTCTCCTCTCTACGTATATAGATGGGTGGGATACGTAATGATGTCTGTGTTTCCCGGCAGAAGATGATTTTACGTGTTAGTTACTGCAACATTTATGAAGATTACTATATACTCAATCTCTTTTTTAAGAATCATATTTCACTCACTTTACATTTTCACGCCAAGATTTTGGTGGTAATGGGGAAGCTGACAACGCCTCATGTATTGACCATGTATGGAGTACTCTTCCATGTATTGTAGGGGGGACGGTTCACTCACACAGCTTTATTAGATAGGATGAAACCAAAAGATTTTCGTTTTATCAACATCGTAACTGTCTTCAGTCTCTCTCTCTTTACCGGAACGTTGCATTTCTTGCTGTTCTCTATCTCTATTATCATGCTAATTGCTCTATTGCTCTTGCTAAATGCATGCCTCCCCTCCTCCTGTGGCCTCCCCGCACAAGACTTTCTTTCTTCCTCTCATCTCAATTTTGTCATATTCTTTAATATAAGAGCTAACCAGTACTCTCAATCATTCATTTATTTTTTTCTGGCAAACTCTGGAACTCCCTACCTGCTTCTATATTTCCTATTTCCTATGACTGGACTGTATTTAAGAGGGAGGCTCAAGACATTTGTCCCTGACTTTCGCTGAATTTTTTGGACCTTTCTTGGGACGGCAAATTAGTGGGCTTTATTTTACATCTTTGTTACCCTTGGCCAACTTCCACCTCTTACATAACACACACACACACACACACACACACACACACACACACACACACACACACACACACACACACACACACACACACACCTGGTGGTGTGAAATGAAAAGATTCTTTTTAATATAAACTTTTAGATGAAAGGAAGATATTCAAATTTATCAAGAAATATGAAACTGAAGAAGAAAAGCGTAAGTGAAATCGTACAAAAGATTGGATTGTTTGCTGGAAAAGAGAGAAGGTGAAGCAAAGAAGGAACATTGTCAAAGTTAAGAAGTTTCAATCGCCTAACTCTTTAGCTATAGCTGTCTATCCTTTCACCTGCTCATGTAAAGAAGAAGAAAAAGAAGAAGAAGAAAAAGAAACTGTATTCCTGATTCATCCCTGGGTTCCTTACCGTCTTACCTTACATTGCCCTGTATTGTGAGATAATGGTGTGAAATCCTTGTTTAAGTGTCACTGGAATTCTTCAAACACCCGTAAAGCATAACATTCATCAACACCACAGAAAAATAGTAGAGAACAGAGCAATGAATGGGTGATTTACATTCTCTTATTGATGATTTAGAACCGTGGTTAAATATGCTCGATTTTTCAAAAATATCCTTGAAAATACCATTAACATTTACTACTGTTGGTTCAAAAGCAGCTGAGATCAAACGCAGAAACGTTTAATAATATTGTCTTTCATGAGGCGCTTCAATGAATGAGTTGCTGAGAATATTAATAACTCAACGGTATTATGATATTATCTGTTCCTTTTGAGTTTAATCATGAATGTTATTGCGCTGATTTCAAAATACAGTACATTGCTGTTGCCATTGTTGACGGAAAGGTAATTGTGTATTTGTCTGCGATAGAATTGAGATTTTAGGAATATCTGTTTCGTGGTTACACTTAGTGCTGCAGCGCACGTTTGTTTCTCTCTCCATAACTAACGTGCCACACACTGCATGCACATTACGCTAATTTCTGTAGCGTATAAGCGTGTTATTGTCAGGTACTTCATTCCTCCTTTAACCTTTAGTGGTACGCTGATTTAAAAAGTTTGAAAGTCCATTACAGGTTTTTCTTACGCAGCAGCAGCAGCAGCAGCAGCAGCAGCAGGCCACGTCATTTTATCTTGAGTCTCGTTCCGAAAAGTACGATGCGCACGTCAGTGTGTGAAATATTATCAAAGACTGCACCTGAAAAGTTACGCTGAAGTAAACTTTATAAGTTGGCTCAGGACACACACACACACACACACACACACACACACACACACACACACACACACACACACACACACACACACACACACACACACCTCAACACAACACATTCAGTAGGAGAGACACACAAACAGAGACTGGCAGACGGAAGAAAGAGAGACGCACCCATATAAACAAAGGATGACAAACAAACTGAGCTCCTTCACATTGCACGCTGGAATGAAGACAAAAACACCACTGCAACACTCAATACAGGAGACACACACACACACACACACACACACACACACACACACCCAGCCAGCCACCCAACCATCCATCCATCCATCCAGCCAGCCAGCCAGCCAGCCATCTACCCACCCAGCCAACCAGCCATCTACCCAGCCAGCCAGCCAGCCAGCCAGCCAGTGAGTGTGAATCTGTAACGAGTACTCGCGCACAAAGCGGTAATGGCTCGAGGCAAAGTTAATGGCGCGGTGGTCGGAAATGGCGAAGCGAATCAACGCCGCTAATGGAGTGAGATGCATGGCGACCACCGCGCTGTTTGGTTCGTGTTTAATGCCGCTTTTTGTGTGCGGCTGATGCGAGTGTCTTGAATAATGGTGGGAGTAATGGCGGCAGTGATGTGGTGGTGGTGGTGGTGGTGGTGGCGGTGGTGATGGTGGTGGGAGTGGGAGCATTGAAGTGTGATGGGATGAGGTGGTGATTATAGTAGAGATAAAATCGATGGTGTTGTTGATTGTTATTGCTGTTCTTGTTTTTTTCAGTTATAATTGTCTTCGTAGTAATAGTAGCAGCAGTAGAATTAGCAGCAACAGCAGTATTAGTATTTGAAGTAGTGGTTGTAGTAATGTTAGATGTGTTAATTGCTAAATAGGAAAAAAAATGATAGCTAAGGTTAGGTTATTTAAATGTTAGATTGAAAAAAATAATATGAAAGAAGACTAGCAATTACATTAGTTCATAGTAGGTTTACTTAAGATTACATTTGGTGGTGGTGCTGGTGTTAGTGATAATAATAATAATACGTAATAGTAAACATTTTAGTTATCATTGTTGCTGATTAAATACAAGTCACAGTATTGGTCATGAGGGGCGAGGAGGCGGTGTATGGTGAGGTATGACTGGTGGGAGGCGGGGAGACAAGAGATAGGAATCTATAAGGGAGTGGAAATGTGAGGATGACGACTCACACACGGAGAAAGTCTATCACTTCAAAGGGAGTGTGGGAGTCTGAAGTTCTTAATGAAGATGCAAGTATCGCAGCGGTGAAAGCGACAGGGAAGGAACACACTCGGAGGTGGAAATGAGCAGAGCAGCCGGAGAATGTCCTCACTAGACGTTTGCCTTGAGAAATTGATGGGAGTGAAGTGTGCGGCAAATGTAAAGGAAAGGAAGATGTAAAGAGAAAAGGAAAAACAAAGGCATGTCATTTCAGCTGCTTTGCTCGGTATTTTTATCTATTTCTTTTATTTCACATTATTTAGATGGGGGAAGATATGTTTTATTGAGTCAGATTGTGTTAGTTTTCAGTCAGGTCAGGTCAGGTCAGGTCAGGTTAGGTTATTTTAGTTTCTATTTCATTAGGTTATCTGGAATACGACGACGAGACATGCTAAAGTAAGGAGAACAGAGAGGTACAGTGGAGCGATTTGTGCTGTGGGGGCCTTCAGATCCATAAGCGTACGGGTTTGAATCCTGGTCAAGGTCCGAGAGGAGATTTGGCATCCACTCGGGGTAACGGTTCCCAAATGGGTGGGCTTTCAGAGAGGAGGTCTTCATTAGGTGGTCTCCTTTAGCCCATAAATTCCTGTAGAAAAGTGCACATTGAATAAATGAAAAAAAAAAAAAAAAAAAGAAAATGAGTTAGAGTGTGTTGAGTGGCGAACAAGAAAAAAAAAACGGGACTTCATGTAACAAAGAAAAAACAACAACATAATTTCAAGACAGCAACAATACAACCACAAACCATATTACGAAATTATTAACTGGACAGTGTAATACAGTTATTGTTAGTAATATTCCTGTAACATTCTCCCTCTCCTTCCCCCAAAATAAAATAACTGAGCATAAAACCAGTTACGATCTAGTACACCTACAGACAATATTAGGGAGCAAGTATTAGTAGGGCCAGTGTAATACGGTTATTGAGTTAATATCGCGCGCTGGTACAAGGCTAGTGAAGTGAGGCATCAGTGTGGAGCAGGTAACAAGGGAAACACGCCTGGCAGGAGCAATTTCATCATGAGCGTGAGTGATGCCCGCAGGGGGGAGGGGGAGGAGAGAGAGGGAAGCACTGCGTGTCACGAAATTAAACCGCTAGCAGGGATGGGGAGGAGAAGCACTGAGGGGGAGACTGCCTGGCTTTTGGGATCATAATAATATAAGAACATCAGGAAATAAGGGGAGTTACGAGAAGCCATTCCAGCCTACACGTGACGGGGCTGGAATGAAAACTACTTATCTTTATTTCAGCTGTTAACGCCTTACATGATTTGGTCTCATTTTTCAAAGCTTCCTAGTGATTTGGCGCTAATCCTCCTTGAATTTCTGTAATTGTATTCGCTACATGAAACTAAATGAGAAAACGTAAATGTAAGGAAGATTAAAAATAATTTGGCAGAAACAGAAATTTAACCCCCTTTAATACTAAGACGTATTTTCCTTGAGTTTTGGATACGATTAGACGATTTTATTGGCACTAGGATGGGTCTATGGAGGTCAAAAGACTAATAGCCAGAATTTTCAATGTTTTTATCACCATATAAGTTTCTGAATCTGTATCAAATCGCCCAATAGTAATCATAATTAATATGAAAATGCGCCGTGGTACTAAAGGGAAGAATGAAAAATGGTAGAGTGAAAGTTGCAAGATTCAATTATCTACAAAGGAACAATAGATGTCACAATATACTAGAATAGGAACTTATATAGGTATTTTAAGTATCTTTATCATGAATTAGATTGAGGTCAGGTTAGGGTAGGTAAGATGTGACTATACCATGTTACATTAGATTACATTTGACAAAGCTCTTTAAGGTTTCATTAGGTTGGCTTTGCTGCATTAGGGATGAGTTAATTGCTAAATAGGAAAAAAGAATATGATAGCTAAGGTTAGGTTATTTAAATGTTAGATCGAAAAAAAAAATGATAGGAAAGAACACTCACTATCAATTACATTAGTTCATGGTAGGTTTAATTAAGATTGCATTTGGTTAGCTTTGTTGCATTAGGGTAAAGTTAGATGAGGTAATTACTAGATAGAGAAAAATAGAATCAATAATTGTTAGATCGAACAAAAAGAATAGGAAAGAAAACTAGAAGTTCATATTAGGTTTACTTAAGACAGACTACTCTGTATATGTGGAAATAAAGACGACACAGGAAGGAAATCCGTATCATGTTGAGTGAAGTGTTCATGAAAAAGAAAAAAAAAAAAAAAATAGAGTTAGAGAGAGTTGAGTGGCGAGCAGGAAGAAGACGGAACATTATGTAACAAACAACAACAACAGCAACAAACAAACAGAAAACAAATATAATTTCAAGACAACAAAAATACAACCACAAACAATATTACGAAATGAAGTGTTGATGAAAAGCCCTCCACCATCATGCTATAAATAACCCACCACAAAAACAGATCAACTTAGGGGGCGATGCATATACCGGAGTGGAGATGCCGTGCGAGAAGCTTTCAGGAACAACAAAGAGAGATAAGACAGTGGATGCGAGTGGATAGAACCGTGATAGGGAGCTTTTAGGGACAGCAGAGACTGGATAAGAAAGAGAAGACGGCGGATTGGATAGATAAGGTGGATAGTAGCGTGTAGGAAGCTTTTTGGGACAGCAGAATAGATAGGAAAGATAAGACAGTGGATGGGATAGGTAAAGTGGATAGAAACGTGGATAGGAAACTTTTAGGGACAGCAGAGAGTGGATAGGGAAGATAAGGCAATGAGTGGAATAGGTAAAGTGGATAGTTGTGTGGATAGGGAGCTTTTAGAGTGGATAGGGAAGATAAAACAGTGAGTGGAATAGGTAAGTGGATAGAACCGTGGATAGGGAGCTTTTAGGGACAAAAGAGTGGATAGGGAAGATAAAACGGTGAGTGGAATAGTAAGTGGATAGAACCGTGGATAGGGACCTTTTAGGGACAGTAGAGAGTGGATAGGGAAGATAAGACAGTGAGTGGAATAGGTAAAGTGGATAGAACCGTGGAGAGGAATCTTTTAAAGACAGCATAGAGTGGATAGGGAAGATAAGACAGTGGAAAGAATAGGTAGAGTGAATAGGAAGCTTTTTGAGACGGAATAGTGGATAGGGAAGACAGGACAGTGGAGGGAATAAGTAAGGTGATAGAACCGTGGGTAAGGACGGAAGGGGGGATAGATAAGATAAGACGGCGGGGGGAATAGGTAGGTAAGGTGGATAGGGAGGGCCGCGGTAACTGTGTATGGATGCCTTTGTGTCGGTGATGGAGGGCTTAACACGTCAGCGCGCTAATCCTGTTGATGCCTCCTGCCTCGCCGCCTCCTCCCTCC
>CM035223.1:10580262-10593739 GCA_020233015.1 Callinectes sapidus
CTTCTGTCTGTCTGTCTGTCTGTCTGTCTGTCTGTCTGTCTGTCTGTCTGTCTGTCTGTCTGTCTGTCTGTCTGTCTGTCTGTCTGTCTGTCTGTCTGTCTGTCTGTCTGTCTGTCTGTCTTTCTTTCTTTCTTTCTTTCTTCTTCGTGGATAACATTACAAGAGTTTAGTGTGTTTGCTTCCCCGTGCTATTGTCGAGAAAGTGGAGTACATATGTAGAGGCACAGTCTGCTTACCTACCGAGAGATGGCCAGATTGGTAGATAATAACAAAAACAGAAATTAACTACAGTAAAAAAGAAAAATATATTCAGTAAAAATGCTTGAAAAAAAAAAAAAAAGAATAGCATGTTTTTAAATCGATTATATTAATACAAAGTGACTGGTACTCATTCATGTACACATATAGACACATACAAAACACATACTTGGACGCCTACATACATAGCTGTGGTTTTGCAAAATTTACTTGGTAACGGGTTATGATTAAACATACGTATACATATCACATCCTTTTTCTGTTATTTATGTTTCAAGTAATATTTTTCCCCAATATTGTAGTTTTATCTATTAATTCATCCCTTTCTCCTTCTTTATTTGTACGAGTCTTATTTTTTTATTTCTGTGTCGAAGCATCGCCAGACACAATGAGCGATGATAACGTTAAGACTCCACTATAGTGACGAGGTGTTGTTATCTATGATTCTCTACTATTTTTTCCCTAATTGTATTTTTTTATCTATTTATCTATTTCTACTTCTTTATTTATGTGTTTGATTTATTTCTGTGTGAAAGCATCGCCAGCCACAATGAGCAATGATAAAACTAAGAATCCATTACAGATACGAGGTGTTATCTATGATTCTGTACTATTCTTTTTCTCTAATTGTATTTTTTTAATCTATTTATCGATTTCTACTTCTTTATTTGTTCAAGTTTGATTTATTTCTGTGTCGAAGCATCGCCAAACACAATGAGCAATGATGACGTTAAGACTCCACTACAGATACGAAGTGTTATCTATGATTCTGTACTATTTTTTCCCTAATTGTATTTTTTTTCTATCTATTTATCGATTTGTACTTTATTTGTACAAGTTTTATTTATTTATTCCTGTGTCAAAGCATCGCCAGAAATAATGAACGATGATGATGGAAAGACTTCACTTCACTTTTTTTCCCTAATTTTTTTCTTTTTCTTTATCTATTCATCCATTTCTACTTCTTTATTTGAACAAGCTTTATTTATTTCTGTGTCAAAGCATCGCCAGAAATAATGAGCGATGATAACGTTAAGACTCCAATATAGAGACGAGGTGTGCGGGGCGGGGCGGGCGGGCGGGCAGGGTAGGCGGTGTGGGAGGGCGGGCGGGAGTGAGGGAGGAAGGAAGAGGGAAGGAAGTGTTAACGAGACATTAATCTGTGGTAATGGAGAAATCGGGTCTCGCCGGCTGATCCTGACGTGAGGGCCATTAAGGAGTGCCGATAATATTTTGATATGGTAATGACGCGCTGCTCTTGAGGCGGCTGATGGCTGCTGACTGCTGATTGCTGACGGGTGAGCGGGTGATTACTGATGGGTGACTGCTGGCGGGTAACTGCTGATGGGTGACTGCTGACGGGTGACTGTTGATGGGTGAATGCTAACGGGTGACTAGGTGGGTGAATGCTGACTGGTGACTGCTGGTGGGTCTTGGTTGGCGGGTGATGGTTAGCGGGTGTTGGCTGGCGGGTGACGGTTGGTTGTCGGGTGATGGTTGGCGGGTGTTAGCTGGCGGGTGATGGTTGGCGGGTGATGGTTGGCGGGTGATGGTTGGCGGGTGTTAGCTGGCGGGTGATGGTTGGCGGGTGATGGTTGGCGGGTGATGGTTGGTGGGTGTTGGTTGGTGGGTGATGGTTGGCGGGTGTTGGCTGGTGGGTGATGATTGGTGGGTGTTGGTTGGTGGGTGATTGTTGGCGGGTGATGGTTGGCGAGTGTTGGTTGGTGGGTGTTAGCTGGCGGGTGATGGTTGGCGGGTGATGGTTGGCGGGTGATGGTTGGTGGGTGTTGGTTGGTGGGTGATGGTTGGCGGGTGTTGGCTGGTGGGTGATGATTGGCGGGTGTTGCCTGGTGGGTGTTGGCTGGCGGGTGACTGGTTGGCGGTTGATGGTTGGCGGGTGACTGGTTAGTGGGTGATAGTGCTGCTCGCTATTGGTGTTATTTTTTTTTCACTTAATTAAGCTTTTTTTCCTTTCATTTTTTTCTTTACTTGATTCGATAATTCCTTTATTTATTCATTCATTTGTTCCTTTATTTTTTTCTTATCTCAGAATTCCCTCCTTTCTTTTTCTTTTTTCATTCTTTTTTTCATTTCTTATATTTTTTTTTTGTTTCCTTCTTCCTTCTTTATTTGTGAATCTTGCATTCCCTGCTATTTCTTCCCTTACTCCTCTTTACCCTTTCCTTCTTTCTATTTTCTTTTTCCTTTCTGTTCCTTTATCATAATTTTTTTGTGAAATTGGTCCCCCATTGCTATCTCTTAATCTATCCATTCATTCCTTTCTTTACTTTCCTTCCTTGCTGTTCTTCAATCTCTTGCATATCACTTGATCCTCCCTGCCTTGTCCTGCCCAGAGCCTCTCATTGTTCTGCCTTGTTCCTTCTCTCCTCTCACTCCCTTTCATCCTCCCTCCTGATGCCTGAGTCACACCCCTATCTTTCTTCTGGTGGTGGCTTATCGTCCTTCCTCAGAAACACACCCTGACGTACCGCAGGGAATGAAAGACGAGGTGTTTGGTGTTTAGGGATGTCACACGTTGAGTCTTAAGGCAATATTCTCAGACTTTGTGGTGTCTTAACGCATCCATTGTGAACAGGCGCTTGTGGAAGTTGGTATAGGGTGAGGTTTTCATGATTCATCTGTCTCAGCAATAGCAAACTGATTACTTAATATTTTTTTTCATTCTTCTATCATTCTATTTGTGTACCAATCCCTATCAATCGTTTTTTATATATTTTTTATACTTTTTAATGAACGTTTATCGGGCTTGAAAGCTTAATTTTTTGTCTTATCCTCTTTCCGGACCCTAAGGCTTTTGTGTATTCCAGTGTTCTTATAACAAATACAATTAAAGAACTTCATTGTATATCTGTTATCTTCTGTAAGGAATGAAAGTTTAAGAGCAGACCTCCAAACTCCTTTCGTTAGCAACATTACTCATCCCTTGTATGCTTTCAGTCATCGTCCTTTTTACTTATTCAAATAGAGCTACGACTTTGCCCCATAAGAACAAATGTTTTAGAATACGCCCCCTGATGCTGGAGGAGTGGTGAGGGATGGAAGGGGCAAGAAGGCTGTCCACTGTGTTAGCTCAGCAGCGAAAATTAATAAAACCAGGTCGGGTCCCACGCTGTAGTTTTAGGTGCCGGGGCGGTCCATAAATAAGGGCGCCGTGTTTGAGTTATGACGCACGGTAGAACGAAGGGCGAGCGGGAATTTCCAAAAGCTTTCAGAAAATAATAAAGTATCCTTCCTTGGGCAGAGCGGCGCCGAGGCTGCTCACGAAGCCCTGGGGGAGTGTGGTCTGGTCTGCAGTGGTGGTGGTGGTGGTGTTGCATGCGAGTAATAGTATTGTTGGTGGTGGTGATGGTGGTGTTGGTATTGGTACTGAATTATTGGAGTAAGGAATGTAGTGATGATAATGATGACAGATTGAGTTTAGTGTGGTTGAGATGGGAGTAATGATGATGGTGGTGATTGTGATGTTAGTGGTTGTGGAGTATTGGAGTGATGAATTCTCTCTCTTTTCTGTCTGAGCCATAGGAAAAAGGGTTACTATTGCAGTGAAACGATTAAGAATGATGCCAGTGTTTTCATTTTTCTGGTTTAGTTTCAGAATAGAAAACGATGCGCCATAAATCTTGTGTGAAGGGAACAAACAGTTACACTTTCATCGGGTTTGTGGCACCAGTACAGGAAGATCTGGTGTGTACATGGTGGAAATGAAATCTTTATGCATTGGTCAAAAATTCAAAACAGATTTCACCACGAGCCGTCAGCCTTTAGACACATCAAACAAGTAAGAATTATTCTCCTTTCATGGCCCTCCAACTCTTCCTCCTCAGTTTGCAACAATTGGCGTTCAGCCCCTGTGTCTTCATATCTTGGTTTCGTCGTGCTGCAAAACAATGACGTCATTAATACATATTTCAGCAAAGGTTTTGGTATTTTATGATCCACAAGCAGCTTTATATTATCGTGTGTTACAGTCCTTTACATCACTCCATTCTGAAACTTTCGTTATTAGAGAGTGGAAACATGTGCGCTTTGGGGGCCTTGGGATCCCTGAGCGGATGGATTCGAATCCTGCCCACGGTCTCAGGGAAAGTTGGGCATCCACTCGGGGTAACGGTCCCCAAATAGATGAGCTTTCAGATAGAAAGTTTCCATTAGGTGGTCTCCTTCAGCCCATAAATTCTGGTATAAACCCCACATTGTATAAAAGAGTAACAAAAGGAGAGTCTCCTATGAACGCAAAATCAGAGATCCTTTGAAGCGGCAGCAGCAGTAGTGAGTGGCGCAGTGTGATTAGCCGCGGCCTATTGACAGCGCCGCCAAACCAAAACTCCTGCACTCATTCCGCAATTTTTAACATTTATTTTCCAGGCTGGTAGATATCTTGTGTCTTTGATTCCCTTGACTCCCATTGCTCTGTTTAAAGACTGTTCCCTCTTCAGAGCTCATGTACTGCTATGTTGTAAAAAATCGGCTTAAAACTCAGCATCATTCTGCGTTCTGTGTATCTCATGTAAGAGCTACAGATTTATTCCCGCGTATTCAATGTAGCGCGGCAGTTTGTAGTATGCAATAATGTAAGTAGAGCCTCGCTAGAGGTTTTGACTTGCAAATTTAGGACTGAAGCTTAAAAGATTCTTAAGATTACATAATAAGCCGATGATTGAATGGTCTAAACCTGATTGCAATATTTCTTTCAGTATAATAATCTGATTTATTCAAGGGAGAAGAAATGTCAGACAGTAGTGGTGGTGGTGGTGGTGGTAGTAGTAGTAGTAGTAGTAGTAGCAGTAGTAGTGGTAGTAGTAGTAGTAGTAGTAATAGTAGTAACAGCAGCAGCAGCAGCAGCAGCAGCAGCAGTCGTAGTCGTAGCCATAGTTGTAGTTGTAATTATAGTCTTTAATGTTATTTTGTTGTTTTTTGTACAATCAGAAGGATTACAAAGAACAAGAGGAGGAGGAGGAGGAGGAGGAGGAATCTGATCGATTCACCACCGCATAATGGGGACCACGAAGCTATGAGGTGATTGCGGTGACGGCTTGTGTGCTCTCCTAGTTTGAGCGCATCACCACCGCGGGCACGCCTCTGCCGTGTGTTTACAAGCACTGCCGAACACTATAAGTCAAACTAAGATTAAATTGTCCGGAAGGAAAAGTTGGATAACTCAATCAAACAAACTTTGTTCCACCTTCCCTCCCTCCACTTTCTCCTCCTCTTCCTCTTCCTTATTCCCCTCCACTTCACCTTCTTTTTCTCCCTCCAGCTACACCGCCTTCCCCTGCCATGCACTCTTCCAGTTTTTTTTCTTCCTTTTGCTCTTGTATGTTCCTCTGTGATTTTCATCCTTTGTAATTGTATCGCCAATTTATCGCTTCAACTCGCTCTGTTTTCTCCTCGATCTACTTCTATCAACTTGTCTGGGTGGTTTGAATGTCAGTCAACAAAGGTTGTGTACAGCAGTGAAAGGATTAATCACCGGAGAGCTTGGTTTTACTGGACAGCACAAAGAGGGACTGAGTGGTGCAAGTGTCCTTCAATATACAGTTGCGAGGCGGATTTGTGAGATGGACATGCATGTCACTCTTGTGCGGCTAAAGGAAAGGTGAAGCTTCGAATTTCACATACATGGAGCTTTGTTGTTCTTATGAACTTTTGTGGTAAACGTACAAACTAGTTTTGAAACATGACGTTTGTGATTTTGTGCGTTGAATATATGATGATGACGGTAAAGATGCTTATTTAGATAAAAATGATGATGATAGAGGTGAGGATGACATGCCAAGGTGTTTACAGTAATAGTTTCTTTTGCAGAGCAAGATTTAATATTAATGTAAAGAAAAAAAGCCGGTTTTTTCAACATAGAAAATAAAAATAAAAAAAGAATCTGCTGTAAGATTAATAAGAGTGAAAAGTTGAAGTGTTTGTGATGTAACAATGTATAGAACGCTGGAATGCTGTTATTGTGCAAGACTCACATTTGTGAGGGAAGTGGAAGAGTTTAGCGGTGAAAGCAGTAAAAGTGTGTTGGAGAGTCGGAACACTAAGCAGACAAACGTCCCTCCACAATTCTGAAATCTGTAGTAACAACTTTGTAAAATGAAGAAGCATTTACCATTGAAAATACATGTAAAAGTAAACAAACAAATCAAATAGAAGGAATCAAATAAAAGGAAACTATTCTGGAGAGGAAGTGTAGTTATCGTTAAAAGAATATAATGTTCAACACACACACACACACACACACACACACACACACACACACACACACACACACACACACACACACACACACACACACAACACATACACAAACACACACAA
Source organism: Callinectes sapidus (assembly GCA_020233015.1). NCBI lineage: Eukaryota > Metazoa > Arthropoda > Malacostraca > Decapoda > Portunidae > Callinectes > Callinectes sapidus. Next base: position 10,586,857 of record CM035223.1, read on the forward strand.
CACATACACAACACACACACAAACACACACACACACACACACACAAGTAAATATCACTACGAATATAAGAAGACTGAAGTAAATGAAAAATACTTTAATGTTTCAGTGTACACTAATAGCACGTATATACGTAGCAGAGGCAAAGTTCTGTCCTCGCCTAATGATGTAAGGCAATACAGGAATGGCCTAAGGCTGGCGCTCGAAGGTTTCAAAATCACCAATTAATTAACCTTCCAAGTTGAAGGGAAGGGCCGCGATGGGAAAGGAAAGCTGCACGATGGCTGGGATGAGGAAGGTAACCACCACCCCCCCATCAAGGCCTCGAGGGAGGAAAGTATTTTTTCTTTATAACTTATTGTGGAGAGATACTTATGCTGATACATTTATTGTCCAAAAAAGAATTATACCTTCTAATGCAAATCAAGTAATTAAATCATATGGTCTGTTGAGTTGAAACTGTTTTACAGAACTTATAAATAATACAGTCATTTATACCCGTCAATGAAGTCAAACTGGTCGTACTCTGATGATAATTACAACTAACTAAAAATGAAAATAAAATATGTATTACATGATCTATAGAGGATTTGTTTTATTTTGTTTTTGAATATATGACAAGAAAGGCTGTACCTCTGCACCTTTTTCACGAATTCAAGATCTGAGGAGTGGTTGGCAGTGTCCGGCACGAGGTTGGTGTGTGAACCCTCGTGTGTCCTCCCTCAGCCTACTCCCGTGGCTGGTGGAATGTTCCTTCTTTCCGCGAATATAACGAACACTGTTTTTTTTGCTCTGTAAACTGTTTTCCAGGATTGAAAAGAAATACGAAGGAAAGGATAAGTCAACACAAAAGTTTCATCTTTACACAGTGGTTATTTTCACAAAAGTGGTGGTTTTGTTTAATAAGAGCAGTTGTGTAAACGTGATATAACTTTACGGGAGCACTTCTTTTTTCCTCTCCGCAGCGAGACAACAAAGGGCTGGTTTAACCTGCACCTTTAATTCCCACTACCTACATGCCTTCCCCTCGCCTCGCCTCGCCTCGCCTCTCTTCACCTCTTCCACCTCCTGCTCCAACACCAAGTAAAAAAGAAGAAAAAAAAAGTGAGGCCAAGCAAACGTGATCACCAGGATTTTTTCCCTGAGAATGAGATCAGCATGTACGAGTGAGGAGTGCACGGGATGAAGGCGTGTTGGAATCTCACAAAAGTGTTCTCAAAGATTTCAACACGAGCACCAGCAAAATTAATCAAGGGAAGGGATACAGGAGGGAGAGCGAGGCTTACCAGCGCCACGAGAGGAAGGTCTTCACGATTTCCTTTCTCACCCTCCAGAGTTGCTAAATTAGAGAAAAGGTCGCTAAATCTACCGACTTTGCAACAGATCCAGCAACCAGAATCTTTATTGAACTATTTTGAGTTTTCTTTTTTTTCATATTTTGGTAAAATCTGGAACAACATAATCTAGTGAAGCCATGATAATTACAGGATGATATAAGTCTATTATACTGATTACACTCAGGTTTGGTTGGAGTTGGGGGAAGGGGACAACAGGCATAAGGGATATAAACTGAATTTGTATCATACATAATGGCAAAATCACCCAATTTGTCTGCTTCAGGTCCAGTGTGCTCCTTATTTCACGAGTGTAACCCCTAAAAGGACATGAACAGTCCTCACGGATGTCCTTCCCAGCCGGGTTGGTTTTAACAGTTCAACAAACATACAGGTCATATTCTGTCACCGATTTCTAATTGATGCCTTGGTCTATTGCTAAATACGTTATAGCGTCATACCAAACAATATTTCTTCTTCAAACTCCAGAAAACCTGGACTCTCAAAATAACACGTTGTGTTTGTGGTGAAGTGATGGAGTGAAGCCTAAATCTATCAACGCCATAACTAGGAGATCAATTGATGGTTTTGTCTTGTATATTTTCTTTATTGGGGCAATATGAAATTTAACGTGTCACTTTCTAACTGTTTTCTGTTAGGCTATGACTGCGTACGTTACACAAAATAATGATATCAATTAATGCCGCCCACCAACGTTCCGTGCAGTGTGTAGCGACACGGGAGGTGGGAGAGGGGGTAGCGGAGGCCCACCAAGGGGGAGCAAAACCCGCTACACAAAACTTCTACCTTAATTTTTCGTAACATAAGGCAAAACACGGCATATCTGTATAAGGGATTTTCGACTTAGAACTACGTGAACCATCGAATCCTAAAGTATGTTCCATAAATCGAGCGGTTACTCAGAGAAGCAATGTTATAATAAATGATCCCAGTCACCCATTGCACTCATGTTATGTAATGTTACCATCTGGCAAAAGGTGGCGATATGTGCAGTGCCGAACTTCTCTGTATAGGGAATCGTATATTCCATCAAGTATCAGCATATTGAATAGCAATTAACTGTCGAATACAATGTGGCACACGAACATCAGCAATGTATGTTTTAATGTATGTTTTATGTATTGTATGATTAGTAATTGTATAGATGACAGTGTTAAGCATTTTAAAACATAAATTTCTCTTCTATATTATGTACTTTCGGCAAGTGCAACACAAATTCTCTATAAGAGCAATAAAGTATTATTATTATGAAATCACGGGACCCCTTGTATATACTAGTACACTCCTACAATACTTTTTATCAAATGATTGGATTAAGGATAGTAATTGGGTTGTTATTGCAGTGTTGATAACCAGGTTGAAAAGTTTTGACAAATATCATTCATGGATGAGGATGAGTGGTGAGAATAAGCACATTTACTTCATGAAGGGCCTTTTAGTGGCGTGTCCTTGGAAAGAGAACACAACGCACCAGCATCATTGCTAAAGGTTACAATGGTCAGTACTCCGTCACAAGTAACAATCGTCATCATACTGGCACAGGCGCACAATTGACACTGCAACCTGAAATACAACAAATACCACACGTCACAGCATACCTCAGAACACAAGAGGGGGATCTGAGGCGCATTCAGACCTATTCATAGAAAATTTAAAGTACATTCTTTGTCTTGCTTATTCTTTCTCCCTTGTGGTGCCTTGCGTTTGTTGTGCTTCCTACATTGTCTTGGCGGGGTGTTGTTCGGCGTTCATCAGCATGCTGCGTGTGTTTACCTCTTTCCCTCCGTTGCTGGTCCGAGTTTGCTTTCCTCTTCTTCGTCTCCTCTCGCTATTTAGTTGCTCTGCTTTTCCTTACATTGTTACGCTCCTTTCCTTTTGTGTAGTTTTTTTTCTTCTTCCCGCTGCTGCTTGAGGAATGGGGTGAATCTGCTCTCAGTCTATGTAAACAGTGAAGCTTAAGTCTCACCGACCATCATTTAGTTTCCCCAAAGCTGCGGAGAGGGCGGCAGCTGGTTCATGTGCCTACTGCCGCATCTTTGGCCATCCAGTTCATGTTTTGCCAGTCAACTCTCTATTCATCACTACCTGTGGGGAAAGTGAAACCATGTCACTGGGGGCTAAAAGGATAATAAGGAGTGGGGAATTCTATATGGTTTTTCAGAGATCCAAGTCACATTGCTATTCTATTTGATATATATATATATATATATATATATATATATATATATATCTATATATATATATATCTATATATATATATATATATATATATATATATATATATATATATATATATATATGGGCAGTGAGCACCAATTTTAAGCCCGTCCTCGGAGGTCAAGTCACAGGAATATAGTTGCAAGAAGCCATCAAACCTACACGTAGTAATCAGTGTACGAAATACTACATTCTGTACCAACTTATCATTCTCATTCATAGGTTTCCCTAATATTCTAAAAGATTATCATAAAGAGAAAGTACGTTAAAAAGTCATGAGGTGTTTCTTCATCATTATTTTGATAGTGGGCTGCATTAAAGGACTTCTCATGAGATCACCCTAACACGATACAGTCTACTCGGGTTACAAGATCAAGGGAGCAAAGGATCTTATGGGATCACGGGAGTCTCACCTCACCCCCCCCCTCCCTCCACCACCAGTAGTACAATGTCCACCACCACCACCACCACCACCACCACCACCACCACCACCACCACCACCACCACCACCACCACCACCACCACCACCACCACACCGCCCGCTGAGGCTTAACACGGTATTACACATCAACACAAGGAATCCATTTCCAGACCGATCCGTTTTCTTTCCATTTGTTGTTGTTGTTGTTGTTGTTGTTGTTGTTGTTGTTGTTGTTGTTGTTGTTGTTGTTGTTGTTGTTGTTGTTTCCACTTTTATCATTGTTAAGTAAAAGGGAAAATGATCTAATGCCAAAGATTCATATTTTCCTTGGAGCTGCTGCGTCGCTCTGTAATGCTTTGTCAGAAAAAAATAATTGGGCAGTTGTACAACTTTCCTTTTTTCCCGATAGTGTCCTTTAATGTCGTTGCCTTCCCTGTCGTCCAGTCCAGTCCAGGCCTTGATTCCCACGCCCTGCCAGGCCTGCCTCCTGAACTGCCCATAGCTGCTGTACATCTGCCGCGCCATTCCACCTCCGAGGCTACTTTGGCTGAGATGTCTGTATGCCATTCAATAGTAAAGGAGGAAAATGAAAACTATATACGAAGATTTACCTTATATTAACTTTCTCTGTATATTAAAAACAAATTGATTCTTTTACATGATAGCTGTGTGTAAGAACATCCACACTTTCTTCAAACAGATATCGTATTGAAAAAAAAAGGGCATAGCATAATTAAAAAGCATAACTTTGTTCATAAGTCTCTTTGCATGATCAGCGAATAGTACAATACATGAAAATCGGATACATATTTATTTAACTTACTACTTGCAGTTTTCTCTTCATCACTTCTTGTAGTCTCTTTCTTTACGCAAAATTACATACATCGAGTTACACACACACACACACACACACACACACACACACACACACACACACACACACACACACACACACACACACACACACACACACACACACACACACACACACACACACACACACACACACACACACCATTCAAAATTCAAAATCAGATAATTGTGATAGGAATCCAAATACGTATTCAAGAGAGAGAGAGAGAGAGAGAGAGAGAGAGAGAGAGAGAGAGAGAGAGAGAGAGAGAGAGAGAGTCAGTTCACTTTATGGAGAGCGAGTGTAACACTTCAATAAACGACCTCTCGCAGCAACACTCTCTGGCGTTTCTGTACATTCACGCCTTGCACAGCCACGACAAGTGTCCACAGGTGACTGACTGACCGCATCACCACTGCACTGATGGCCGCCGTGTGGGAGGCGCCTTATGACCTCGATGTTGCAGCGCTCTCTCTCTCCTTTGTCTGTTGTGATTCCGAAGTTAAATAATGCAGTTTCGTTCAGAATTAGAGGATGTTATCGAAAGTTACTAACATCATTAAATGGCTCCATCCATTACTAGAGTATATTAAGCGTTATTTTTTAGACATCACTGATATTAAAGTTGTTTTCTGGGCATATGGGTCTTTGATATTCTGGAACCTTTATTCATTTTTCATTAAGGAAGTTATGCTTTAGAGGAAACGTGTCAAACTCTTATTGGTTAAATCAATTAGTTAATTAGTTATTTACCAAGAAAGAGGAAATGATTGAAAATAATAATCTCTTGGTTATCTCTTAAAATTTTATCCCAGTAACTTAATAATAACATGTGAGGTGCTCTCCATTTCTCTCTCTCTCTCTCTCTCTCTCTCTCTCTCTCTCTCTCTCTCTCTCTCTCTCTCTCTCTCTCTCTCTCTCTCGCTCGCTCGCTCTCGCTCTCCCTCCATTCAATACAAAAGAAAAAAAAGTTTTGTAGGTGACTCTATACATGAACAAGTCCCACAAAATTTAAAAGTCTGAGTAAGGCAAAGAATAACACGTGAGGCGCTCTCCACTCCCTCTTCCGCCAACAGAATCGAGGAGTGAGTTCGCCTGGTTCAGAGTTCCCATCATCAGCCCGGCCTGGACACGAGAGCCATCGCAGTGCTTCACAAGACTCTCATTCAGGGGAACACTCTCCGCCCACAGCACACACCACCACTCTTGCCATCAATGAGAGAAGGAGAGGTTCAGACTTGATATTCTGCCAGCTGTGGTTGGGACGAGAAGAATATGGTGATGGCAGTGGTCTTTTATAGTGGTGGTGGTGGTGAATCTTATGTATTATCAAAATGTGTGGCAAGGTGATTTATTCCTGTCACTCATCATTCACGTTCCTGCTTGAAGGACTGATACTCCGCAAATGAAGAGCTCTTCGTAAACAACAACAGGAGGAGACACAATACAGTACTTTATATAAAACCGAGTCATTCATGAACAGTAACTCAAGCCGAGATAATTGGGTGTCTGCAGGAGGCGACCAAGAGTGAATGGCGGCGGTAGGAAGCTATGATAATCCTTTAACCCACTGACAAGAAATCAGCACTATGTATCACTCCTCCTGACGTGATATTATAGTTACTTTTATGGAAGGGGAATTCCAAGCAAGGAAAACATAAATAGCTGGAGGAAATAATGCCGGCGGTAGGTACCGGCTTTTTAAAGGACAGACCAAGAGCAAATAATAAAAAAAAAAAAAAAAAAAAAAACATTCACCTTTAAATCATAAGCTGATAAAAATACTGTATCAAACGGAATGTTCCAAAGTATATTAATAAAATCAATGAATGAGAGAAAGTATTTGTTAATTCTTCATTAAAGGCTGAGGACATAAATGGAGTGAGAGAAAGCATAACGTCTTGTGAAGTACAGCCGCAGCAGGAACGCATCTAGTTGCCGAATTCTAGGGAACAATTGGTGTGAGACTGTAAGTACGTAATTCTAAACTGTACCAAACGTTTTACTAAGAGAGAGAGAGAGAGAGAGAGAGAGAGAGAG
>CM035223.1:10621866-10626866 GCA_020233015.1 Callinectes sapidus
ATCACACCATTTCCATCATGCACTTGAAGCATTAATATGATTCTGCTATTTTTTTCTTTCCTTGCGACATCGAAAAAAAACTTCCATGTTCTCCATTTAATGTTGATAGACACTTATTGTGTTTTTTCCTTTTAATGTATTCGCTCAGTGATAAATCTTAGCGTTAAATCTTTCTTGAGATGACTGTTCATATCTGCTTTCACAGCCCCGACTTTTATCGTGCCTTGAGCAGCTTTCAAAACAATGAATAAAATAAATATATAAATAAGATGGTAGATAAAAAAACGAAATACACACATAAATAAAGATACAAATAATGGAGAGAATAAACAAACAAGTCAGTAAATAAAACAAAGTAAGAAATAACATAAAAAACAAAAATGTGGTGAAAAATAGATAGAAGCAAGACTTTCAATCTCACCGTCAGAGAGAGAGAGAGAGAGAGAGAGAGAGAGAGAGAGAGAGAGAGAGAGAGAGGAAAGTGGTGAGTCTAATGTTTCTTCCTGGTTCCGATCACACGGGTCAGCAATCACCGCTCAGCCTCAGCATCGTGTGTTCGATACTTTTCTCTCGTGTTTTTCTATGTTAGGGTTGTGCTTTTCTTCCTCCCTCCGTGTGTGTGTGTGTGTGTGTGTGTGTGTGTGTGTGTGTGTGTGTGTGTGTGTGTGTGTGTGTTAAAGCAGTGGGCGGCAGTGGTCGTTCTTTTATAGACATTTGTTTATTTGTGTATTTGTCTAGTTACTCTTCACTTTTTTCTATTTAGTTATTTATTCATTTATTCATTTTTAGGCTTTTCATTTCACCTTAATGGCGGCGTTGATGATAAAAAAAATATATCATTGAAAAAACAAATGATTACAGTTGTTATTGATAAAAAAATGATGTTAATAAATAACATTAACAAAATTTGTGACAATGGAAAGTAAAATTATTATTTCTAATAAAATCAGTACTGTTGATTTCTACTTTACTATCAGTAATATCATTCAGTCTTCATAATTTTGAGTTACTATTATCCTTATCAGTTACAGTTAGCATTCGTGTTTCCGTTGTTACTGTCGGTACTACGATTGAAAAACGTATATATATTTTTTCCTACAAAACAAAATTTGCACGTTTTCTCTAAGGTAATCACAAACTTTTTCAGAACCACTCTCCATCGAGTCATTTCTTTGTAGTCTTTTGAAATATTATAACATTATGTGTCATTCAACATTTCTATTACCCTTCCCCTCTCAAAATGTACAACGGTCTTTACTGCTATTGAGTGATTTAACTAATCTGATTTAACTGATCTTCTGATCAAAACAGTTTTTATCCAACTGACTCGCGTAATTCATTTTTGTTATCGTCAAACGAGCGTTGTGACTTGTTGGTCAATAATACTTACAACATCTTCGCGACATTTTTTTCCCATCCCCACATTTCCTCTAACTTTCCATCTTTTTAGAGTTGCATTTTAGTATTTTATGTTGAAGCTGATATTTGTTTAGATCTTTTTCGATGCTTATTGGCAATCCACATGTCCTATTTCTCCCAAATTCTATCAACCACATTTCTTTGCGAAGCTCCAATTATATACTGTAATCTGTGTTTCAGTGTGATATTTCCTTCCTTGTTCAAGTACTTTTTTACGGTTACTCAATTTTCTGCAATAGTACATTTTCTTTATGATGGATTGCTCTTTCATTTCATTTCATATCAGTCATTTCTCTCTCTCTCTCTCTCTCTCTCTCTCTCTCTCTCTCTCTCTCTCTCTCTCTCTCTCTCTCTCTCTCTCTCTCTCTCTCTCTCTCTGACTAATATCCTATCGCAGTTTTGTATCTTCGTTCTCGCCAATATAACTCAAGAATCACAAACAAATTAATCGCAGTCACAAATATTAAGGAGAGAAAGGAGAGGGATTGTATTTCAATGTGTGTGCCAGACTGCGCCGCTTGCGTGAGTGCGGGGAAAGTGGTCCCTATCGATTAATCTGTGGAAATTATATACCAGAAGGGCGAACTTTTTACACATTTCTGATATTTGACTATACTATTGTTCCTCACGAGTCGAAGATTCAGCACAAAGAAATAAAAAAAAGGAGAAGGAAAAGAACAAAAAATATCTCCTCTGTGAATGAGAAGATACGTAATCGAGGTATGAGGTTAGGATTTTTTTACGTGTGTGTGTTCGTGTGTATGTGTAAGTGTGTGTGAGTGCGTGTGTACGTGCCTGCATGTGTGTGTGTGTGTGTGTGTGTGTGTGTGTGTGTGTGTGTGTGTGTGTGTGTGTGTGTGTGTGTGTGTGTGTGTGTGTTTGCATAATGTATGGATATGTAAATGTCTTTATATGTACATTAGCAAAGAAAGAAAATACGGTCAAAGAACTACTTCGATTTTTATACCAATGTTGATGATAGTAGAAATGATAATATCAATAATACTATCAATGATGACACTAATAATGATGATGGTGGTGGTAAAAATAATAATGTTAATAACAATAATAATAATGATAATAATAATAATAATAATAATAATAATAATAATAATAATAATAATAATAATAATAATAATAATAATCATTTATAACAATACTGATAATAATGATGATGATGAAAATAATAATAATAATAATAATAATAATAATAATAATAATAATAATAATAATAATAATGATGATGAAAATAATAATAATAATAATAATAATGATAATGATAATAATAAAATTAATAATAAAGATAACAATAGTGACAATAATAATAATAACAGTAATAATAAAGGTAATAATAACAATATCAAGCAAAGCGTTACAACTCAAAAACCATAATTTTCTTCATTCTCCTGAATATTCAATCCATGGCCCAGCCTTGATGAGGATGAAAAGACCTGAGTGGCGGGATTCTCAGTGTGGGGGAAGGAGGGCAGGAGGGAGGGACAGGTGGAGTGGAGAGGTAAGAGGGAGCCGGGAGGGAGGGAGGGAGGGGAAGAGATCGCCAGGTGGAAGCAGGTGAAGGGGGCGGGGAGGGGAAGTTAATGAAAGGCTACTGAAAAGGAGGAAAAAAATTATATCGGGAGAATGAGAATTTTGCCTTGACTGTATTTACCGATTTAAAGAGGAGTAGAAAGGCGCACCTTTGAGAAAGATCCGCAGGTGGTTTATGGCGGCAATAGTCTGACGGCTGAGTGAAAAAAAAAAAAAAAATACAGACTGGGGAGGAATGATGCAGGTTAGATCGTATAAATGTATTTAATTTCTTTATTTTGGGGGACTCTTTTTCTCTCGATCTTCTTATTTTATCGCGTTCATTTACAAGGGAGGGTAATGGAAAATTGATCACATTGTCTCGCTCTTGGACTTGACTTGTTGGCCCACTGTGTTGTCCGGGTACTACTTTGTCTCACCGTTATGCAGTAAGTAATTCCTGATGACGCACGGGAAATTTACCTTGAATTTCACTCCTCTGCTTGCGATTATTCTTTATAACATATTGATTTGTTTCTTAGAGTTTATTTCAATTTATTATTTTTTGTTTCTATTTTTTTCTTGTTTTATTTTTTTTCCGTTTTCACTGTTGTCATTTCATTGTTTTTATTTCCCTCCTCGTAATTCCGTCCTTGTCTTTTTTATCTTTTTTTATTTTCACTCCCGTTTCTGTGTAATTAATTTAATAGTTTCTCTCTTGGGGTTTATTTCAATTCGAACGTCATTTCTTATGTTTATATTTTTCTCACTTGTTTTCTATTTTGTTTCCACTTTCACTGTTGTCATTTCATTGTTTCTATTTCTCTCCTCGTAATTCCGCCCTTTTCTTTTTACTTTTCACTCCCGTTTCTGTGTTTTTCATTTATTCTCATCCCTATAGGTTGCCTTTTTCTTATATTATCAATTTTGCTGTTTCATCTTTGATTTGAATTTCGTGATTTTGACATCTTATTTGCCTTTTCTTTTAACTAAATTATATATATATTTTTTCATATAGTCATTCGCAACTCGATCGTTTTGATATGGTACAATATTAAACAATTAGCGCTCATTCCCAATGCAAGGGTAAACAAACTCTTTCTCATTATTTTGTTATCTTTGAAAAGTCAACTATTGTCACATTTAAAAAAATTTTTATAGATATTTTTTTTTAAATATGGTTGTTATCATTTTAACATATTTATCTAAAAAAGAAAAAAACACATTTTAATGGTGTAAACAAACATACAGACTCTCTCTCTCTCTCTCTCTCTCTCTCTCTCTCTCTCTCTCTCTCTCTCTCTCTCTCTCTCTCTCTCTCTCTCTCTCTCTCTCTCTCTCTCTCTCTCCCTCTCTCTCTGTGTGTGTGTGTGTGTGTGTGTGTATTAGCTCGCGCGGCGTTGTTCAGTACATGCGTGTCAAAAGTTGTAGCTAATAACTCACTCCAACTCAAAACAATGGCCTTAAATAATACGCAGCGCAACTTTTCGCGGCAAAGTGCTCACTAAAATTTGTGCAGGGCGTCCTACAGCACGTAAACGACATAATAAAAAGGTCTTTTAACACAACATTTCAGCTAGCGCAACGAGGAACAAAGACGTGGAACTACACACACACACTTAACAATAAACTACAGCAACCACACCGCAGTCTGTTTAATCTTAGTCGCCTTTTAACACAAAATTAGGGAGTTTTACAAAAAGAAAAGGAGACCGCAAGGCGAGGAAAGAAGAGAGACTGAAGGTAAAGGGAGAGAAGAAAGAGAGGGCGGGATGGAAGAGACAGGAAGGAAAAAAGAGAGAACAAGGAACCAGAGGGATGCAGGGAGGGAAAAATAACTCATAACAGGTAAGAGGATATGATAGAGGACAGAAGGAAGGAGGGGTGAAGGGGTAGTGTACGGGAGGGAGTGAAAGAGAGATAGAACAAGAGACTAAAACGGTGGAGGGAGGTGAGAATAAGTCATAGGAGGTAAGAAGATATGATAAAAGGAGAGAAGGAGGGAGGGACGAAGGGACGGAAGGAGGGACGGCGGAGATAAAACACACCTGTTA
>CM035223.1:10646352-10659929 GCA_020233015.1 Callinectes sapidus
GATCCTGTTAAGCATGTATAAGTAAGTGAAGTCAGTCCTCCACTACAGTCACTTTGAGTCAATCGTCTATTTTAAGTCAATTAAGTAGAATCCGACCAGACGCAGCTTTTAATCCCCCCACAAGTTTCTCTCTCTCTCTCTCTCTCTCTCTCTCTCTCTCTCTCTCTCTCTCTCTCTCTCTCTCGTCTCTCTCTCTCTCTCTCTCTCTCTCTCTCTCTCTCTCTCTCTCTCTCTCTCTCTCTCTCTCTCTCCCCTACCTACCTGTGTTTTTAGTGAGTATATATCCTGACATGATGATACACTGTGTGTCATGTAAATGTTTACCTGCAAATAAAATATATAAATATATAAAATGTACAAATAAAAAAGCATAATAAGTGTTTAGTGCGATAACGAGCGCTGCACGTGTTCACTTTTGAAAATGATTTAACGAAGAGTGACAGGAAAATTAAGTACAGGAGTATGAAATATGCGACCATTCAATGGGAATTTATTATTACTTTTGTAATTATTATTATTATTATTATTATTATTATTATTATTATTATTATTATTATTATTATTATTATTATTATTATTATCATTATTATTGCTATTAATATTATTATTATTATTATTATTATTATTATTATTATTATTATTATTATTATTATTATTATTATTATTATTATTATTATTATTATTATTATTATCATTATTGTTGTTGTTGTTGTTGTTATTGTTATTATTATTCTTATTATTGTGATAATTTATTGTGTATTTCCTTACGTATAGGTTTACCGACTAGTATGGCAGATTGATAGTTAGGTGTGTTTCAAATAGACACAGTCATATGCAGACCTCACCTGTTCTCCCGCGTGCTTATGCTTTTACCTGCACAAATTTCCGCGACACATTAGAGAAAATCAGTTTATCAGGTAAGGGCGTGCTATGTCGGAAGCTTAGAGCGTCACAAACATCTTTAATCCAACATTTGTCAGGCTTAGGCGAACCCTCAAACAAAACTTTAGTGGAAGGATCAGCTCAGTAAATTAAAGGCTTAGAAAGTTAAAGAGGACATCATATTGAATTCTTAGTGGGATGAAGAGCGTACTAAATCCAAAGCTTTTCAAAACAAAGAGTCTTAAGTGCGTTTCATGTGATGCTGCATCGCTGGTGAGTCACGGTGAGGGAAGAGTTACCATGTTGTTATAGCGGCATTGGTCTTATCGTCTTATTTTGTTATTGTGTTGTTTTGTATTTATGATATCTTTATACATAGAGAAGAATTATTCATTATTATTATTGGTAGGCTTTTTATTTTCATTATTTTTGCTGCCCTAGACCAGTTTCGTCCTCCTATATGAAAAAGGGGGCTCTGTACCGTGATGAAAAAGCAATGTCAGGTGTGCTTGTGGACAGAGTAAAAACAGACGTAAAAAAGAAAAAAAAAAAAAAAAGGAACATGATAAGGGAAAGTAGATCTGTGTTTATTTATTTATTCATTCATTCATTTGTTCTATTTATATTAATTGTTTATTCATGTGCTTTAAACACTTCGCAGAACATGTCATGACTTTAATTACCTGTACTACATAATCCAGCAGGTAAAAAGCTGAAGGGATTCGTGAATGAGAGTAATAATTTCAGTCGCCATGCAATATTCACTATACTCACGAGCATCAAAGAGAAACATTCAGCATTCCAACGCACCAAACGAAAAATTGTGATATCATATTATCTTTCCGACCAGCAGTGATTCATTTCCCTTTCCCCGCCAGTCCTCGGTGATGTATTTGCTTGTATTGTTCCTTATCGCGAAACTGAAAACTTATTTGCATATTTCATTTGATAATAAATGGAATGAATCTGGGTACTATTTTATTCCATTTCATTGTTGTTATTATCTCTCTCTCTCTCTCTCTCTCTCTCTCTCTCTCTCTCTCTCTCTCTCTCTCTCTCTCTCTCTCTTATCCTCTTATGAGTTATCCGCTCCAGTGGTTGCCTTGCAGAGTAATTCCCTTAATTTGCCCACTTGTCCAAAGCTGTATTGAGTGGAGGGGTGGGTAGAATATCGCCCTATAGCACGTGTACCAGTAGTAGCTTAGTTAGGTGCTTCAGGTGATTTGCTTTGTATTTCTGTTATCTTTTTTTTTAATCTGTCACTTGTATCTGTCTAGTTTCTCGACTGGTGTCCTTGAGTTCTCTTCTTTCTCTAATTGCCTTCCGTTCCTGCTGTTTTTTTTACTATTTTTTTTTCATATCTGTTATATTTTTTTCACCTGTCATTTAGTTGTATGTGCCTAGTTTCTCTCTGCTGGTGTCCTTGTGTTCTCTTCTTTCTCTAATTGCCTTCCGTTCCTGCTGTTTTTTTACTATTTTTTTCATATCTGTTATATTTTTTTCACCTGTCATTTAGTTTTATCTGCCTAGTTTCTCTCTTCCTTTCTAATTTCGTTTCCTTCCTGCTATCTTTTACTATTTTTCATTCCTGTTATCTTCTTTTCACCTGTCACTTGGCTGTATCTGCCTTGTTTCTCTTTTCCTGTCCTTGTGTTCTCTTCTTTCTCTAATTGCCTTCCTTCCTGTTTTTCACTATTTTTGCATTCCTTTTATATTTTTCCAGGAGCTCAGAAGGGTACTTGGGTTGGTTTGCTATGTATTCCTGTTATCTTCTGTTGACTTATCACTTGTATCTGCTTATTTTTCTGCCGTCGTGTTCTTGTGTTCTCTTCCTTTCTAATTGCCTTCCCTTCCTGCTGTTTTTTTTTTTTTTTTTTGCTATTTTTCTTCATTCCTATAATATTTTTATCATTTATTTAACGGTGTATTAACAAGCTGGTTTTGTTTTAATATTCGTAACGCGTTTCCCTTTTTTTCAAATTCTCTAACTTTATTTTTATGTAAGAGGGCGAAGCTGGTCAGGAGCAACAAAAACAATGAAAAGAAAAAAAAGCCCACTATTGTTCCCAGTCCCCTGAATGGATTAAAGAGTTAACCGAAAGTCAGGGACTAATGTCTTGAAACCTAAATAAAGTCAAGTCATAGGAAGTTGGAAATATAGAGGCTGGCAGGAAGTTCCAGAGTTTACCAGAGAAAGGAATGAAAGACTGAGAGTACTGGTTAACTCTTGCATTAGAGAGTTTGACAGAATAGGGGTGAGAGCAAAACAGCTCATTATATGTTTTGTGTTTTCAGTTTTGTATAATAATAAATCTTTTCAGTCATCATGTACGTACTGCTATAAAGGCTATGCATATTTCAAAATTCACAGTTATCGCTTATCCAAGCAAAATCTCTTTCTGATACTAAAAAATCAGTATCGTATCATAAAACTACTTTTCTGGTTTTCTTCCTGTCTTCGCCTTCCTGTTTTTTTATTTATTTATTTTTATTTATTTATTGTGAATTTATGAGTCGTTAGTATGAGAATTTATTAGAATCTAATTAGTATGAGAATTTATGGGCTAAAGGGAACCACCCAATGAAAACCTCCTATCTGAAAGGCCAACGTTTTGGGAACCGTTACCCCGAGTGGATGTCCAATCTCCACTCAAACCGTGGCCAGGATTCCTAAGTCCCCCAAAGCGCAAGCGGTTCCACTGTACCATGACGGTTCGTTTTTTTTTTTTTTTTATCCCCAATGTGGTCGTTATCTATTTGATTTGTTCACTATTCTTTCACTGTTTTTAATTTTTTACCTTCTCTTCATACACACACACAAAAAAAAAAAAAAAAAAACATGTTTGCGTTTTCAAGGCTATTTTGCGTTTTAAAACACCTTGACAATCATACGAAGATGAAAAACGATGGAAACTAAGATATTCCCTTCAATGCAGAGAAAATCTCATCAATTAGTCTGGTTTCCATCGTGTCCTCGCCTAACAGTGGTCGTGTTTGCCGCTGCCGTGTCTGTCTCCACATTCCACTGTTCCACACCAGAGAAATATCCGTCCTGTTTTCCGGCGCAGTCTTGTAAATACGATGTTTTCCCGCGGCAGTCCTGTGATCCCACTCTTATTCTCCTGATCCTCGCTGCTTCTCACCTAATCTCTCTCACTTTATCTTCCTTATTTTTCCCCTTAACATTTTCCTTCTCTTATATATTACACGTTGGAAAATTGTCTGCTGGTATCGTCTTTGGCAGTAAATTTTCTGGTAGTTTAGTGAGTGAGTGAGTGAGTGGGAAGAGAATGACCGAATGTCTTACAATTTGAATGAATGACATTGAATAAGTATCTATGTGAGTGAGTGACTGACTGAGTAACTGACTGAATGTTTGTCTGACTGATTGACTGACTGACTGACTGTTTGGGTGATTGAATGATTCATTAAATACTGAACCAAATGAGTGATTGAGTGACTGACAACTCGAGGAAATGAGCGAGCGAGCAAGTCAGTAGGAACATAAGTGACAAATGGACTGACTGATTGCCTGAGAGTATCTTCCATAGACTCATTCACCCACAGACTGATATTTGCGTTTTTTTGTTTTATGTAGAAGGGAGGCAACCAAGAGCAATAAAAATAAAACAAAAAAGCCCACTGTAGTGCCGGTCCCTGGAAAGTCCAGATCACAACCTGGGACAAGATAACTCCCAGGTACACTGCCAGATGTGTGACCTGAGAGTATGTTCCATAGACTCATTCACCCTCTGACTGATATTTGCGTTAGTAGCTATTCAACACACACAACCTGGGACGAGACAGCTCAGAGGTACACAGCTAGATGGGTGACTTTGAGCATGCGAGCCTGACTTTAATCCATTATCCTCGGTGCAAGTGTAACCTCCCTCTCTTAATCTAGATTCTTCTAGACTGAGGATGAATATAAGTGATCATTATTCTTCTCTTTACGTCTTTTCTCTCGAGTCACGATTTGTCATGTACGAGATTCTATTGTTTTTGTCTTTTCTATCTTCCTCTGCAATTCTCGTCCTTTATAACTTTACCATACCGAGTGATCGCTTGTGTGGAGAAGGTAAAGGCGTTGGTGGTGACGGTGAATTTAGAGTGATGGGCAACATTTGTGGTGAGAAGGAACCGTTTCGACCAAGTGAAGAGAGAAAAGTGGTAAAAATAAGACGTGTCCTTCAATGAAATATTTATGAGCAATGATTGAATGTGTCTCTATTGATCTGAAAGGGAGGGAATAATTTGTAAAGAGGGATATTCACACACACACACACACACACACACACACACACACACACACACACACACACACACAACACACACACACACACACACTCTCTCTCTCTCTCTCTCTCTCTCTCTCTCTCTCTCTCTCTCTCTCTCTCTCTCCCCATGAACACAGCAATGACACGGCGAGGGATGGAGTGGAAATGTAATTAAGTAAACAAAGGAAGGATGAACCCACAGAGTGGTTAGTAGAGGGCCGCGGTCCACGCCTGGTCTGCGGTCCATAAAAGGCTCGGGTTGTATTCGCGGGATAAAATAAACAGGTTGAAAATTTGTGCGCGCAAAACTGGCGTGTCATCATTCTTTACTCCGTCCCTTCCATCATTACCTTCCTCGTAACACATATTCATTTTTACCCAGAATAATTTTTAGAGGCGGAGAGCGGCGGCGGTGGAGGTGGTGGTGGTGGTGGTGGGTGGTGGTCCATGCACTTTTCAAGGTAAAATGATTCTTTCTGTTGAGAGAAGAGAGGAGGGGGAAAAAATGTATACATATTGATTACTCCAATCACGGAGAATCATTACATCGCTAACAGCATAAAAAAACTGCAAGGGTGCGCCGATGAATTTGTTTTTTGGGAGTGGGAAGTAAAATCTGTGCAGGGAAAATGTGTGACCGTGAGGGACGAGGGTGTGGTGTGTGTGTGTGTGTGTGTGTGTGTGTGTGTGTGTGTGTGCCTCGGCGGTGGTGTGTGTGTGTGTCTTGATCCACAGCACGTGTCGCCTGTGATGCCTGACACCTGTGGTAGTCTGTGGCCGCTGGAGTGTGGGGTGACCTTTTTGAACACTGACCTCCCTCTTCTCTTCCCGCTTACCACTATTTGGTCTTATTTCATTGGTCTTTTATCGTCTCAAATATTTATCTTTTAGTTTTGTGTGCGTGTATTGATGATTTCTAAAAAAGATATATATAAGAAATACTCCTCTTATAAACAGTAAATAGAAATTGTCTGCCATGCTACAATATCATATCCTGTAAACCCCCCCCCCACCAAAAAAAAAGAGGTTGGTCAAGGCAAAGCAAAAGTTTATTGAAACTAAAACCTTACAATACAATTCCCAAGGAGACGCATGGAAGAGAAAGAAGATTTCTATTTCTGAAAAGACTGACCAACTTAGTCTCTGTGGCGTTGTCTTGATATTTTCGTCATAGAAACTTACAGGAATGTAAGAACGAGAATGCGAGCAGAGAGTTCAAGAGTCTGGGATTGAAGGGGAATGAAAAGTGAATACTGTGTGGAGACAACAAGAATTCCTGACACGCGCCAAGTCAAGGGAAAAAAGACAACCTATTTATTGGGAGCATATTTGACTTGAGTATTTTCATTCCCGTGTGAGTGTCGTGCAGTGACGTGAGGTGGTGTGTGGCTTCGCTATTGTGAAGTGATACTTACACCACCACGGCCTTCACCCACCTCCGCCTCTGTGCAGTTTTGTCTCCCTCCCTCACTCGCAATGAAATATCAACGCTGCACAGAGAAGCTTAAAGAAATATCCTAACAATGTGTGGACCGTAAAAAAGAAGTAAGTCTTCCGGAACTGCTTGAAGCTCTAAAGTTTTGAGAAATATTCTACTTTTTATTTTATCCAGCGAATGAAACTCACCCGCACATCTTTCCAGCTTTCTGATATCAATTCTTTCGTTGTGATCATGATAACGCTTACAATCGCAAGAAGATTTGTATATATTAAGGCAATGATAACATACTAAGTGACCATTATGTAATCATGTGGTGTCGTGGGTAATTCATTTGATTTATTTGCTCTTCAGTACCATTCACCTTGATTTCTGTCCCATGATATTCCGTGTGAGAAATCTGGCAGCACTCCACTAAAGCTGAATACCATTGTATTTCAACTTGTTTTCTTCAGACTGTCTGTCATCTTCAGAAGCTCGTATTTCGGGTAGTCTTTTTTCACCTTTTGTTGGCATAGGATGGAGCTTTTCTTACGTCTGTCTGTCTATATATCAGGCCGGGGGTCCCACATGACGTGACACAGTGAAGGTACCATGCACACACACACACACACACACACACACACACACACACACACACACACACACACACACACACACACACACACACACTTGCACTATAGAGGAGTAAAATAATAAATAAAGCAAAATAAATAAATTAATAAATGAATTAGATAAATAAATGAATAAACAAAACGAAATTGACCAATAATAATAAAAAAAAATCAAAGAAGGATAGCATCATATTTTGTCACCCCACCTCCTCTCCCGCTCCTTCCGTCATCATCATCGGCATCATTATCATCATTGAAGTCCTCGCATCACAAAGACTCATTAGTCCAAAACCAACACTGAAAACAAACCATTGCGTTAGTTGGACAAGCCTGTGTATTATAATAACATTTCTGTCTGGATAAAAAAAAACTGCTCCTCCATCAACAGAACTATTAGGTCCGTATACTGAAATACTTTGCTCTCTCACCACGACAGATTTCTAAGGCCACAGAGATGATAAGCCGAGTTTTCAGGAGTGTGTCTTCAGTTAATAATGTAGAAATCCTGTCTATTTGCCTAAAACACTAAAAAACACACTGAATAACTCGTTTAAATTAAGATAAAGCCTTTTGAAATAGTGAAGGTGAAGCACAGAAGTGGTTCATAATACGAGCCTTAATGCCTTAGGAGAGAAGTTGGCGCCCACACAAGAGGTGCCCCGTAATGATGAAGAGGGTTTCTTACTTGGCTCTGCTCAGGTCAATCACAAAGGGAGACTATTATAATCTCTTGTTCTCGTTATTGATCTAAGCAGTGGAATTATTGGTGATACTATTATTATTGATATGACTATTACTGTGTGTGTGTGTGTGTGTGTGTGTGTCCCTTCCATGCGGCTAACACTCTCCCTGTACTCAAACACATCCACACAAAACACTGTGGCGCAAGTCTTCCTTCTCACAAGCCCCGTCAAGTCCACACCACAAGTTTTAAGGTATTCATGGCAAGAAACAGTATGTCCCCCAAAGTTTACAGCGAGGATCCCGAGCCCCGGTGAAGTGAATGGTGATGAAATGATGCTAATACTAATACTCAATGGAAAAAAAACTACTATTTAGTCTTTCCTTCTGAAGTTATCTATGAAAAGACACTGAACATAAAAAAATATACATGAAATAAATGAAAACAGAAAAGAAGAGATAAACCAATCAGACGAAACGTGAGAGTAAAAAATAATTGAAAGTTAGGAACTGATGACAAGACACAAATAGATAGACAAATAGATAAAGAAAAATGATATTTAAAACAATAACGTAATATAATACATCAAACAAACGGTAACAATGTGTATGTGTGTGTGTGTGTGTGTGTGTGTGTGTGTGTGTGTGTGTGTGTGTGTGTGTGTGTGCTTGTGTGTGTGTGAAGTTTAGTAACAAAAAAAATGTATATGAATGATTCTTTTATTTGCGTATCGGCTACAATACAAATGAGCTGCAGTGACTGGACATAAACAAGCAAGACGCAATATTACCAGGCAGTGTGTGTGTGTCTGCGTGTGTGTGTGTGTGTGTGTGTGTGTGTGTGTGTGTGTGTGTGTGTGTGTGTGTGTGTGGCGCAGTGGACCTCAGCACTCTGCTCTGGTGATGCTGCATTCCTCACTTTTGAAGGAGGAGAAAGAGGAGTCTGAAAGAAGGAGCAGGATAAGCTAGAAAATGAAAAAAAAATAAATAAAAAGAGAAAAAAGAAAACGATGCAGACGAGGATGAGATCAAAGAGGTAGAATACACAAATATTTACAATCATAAAGGATACAAACAGCAGCAGACATTGAGGTTCTCATTAAGGTGTTTGTATGAAGATCCTACACTAACCACTCCTAGAAAAATAGTAGTAATAGTACAGAGGGGAAGGTGGAGGAAAAGAAGAGAGACGATGACATAGAAATATGTACCAATATAGTATTGGTGATTATAAAGGTACGTATGATAGTGGCCATGAAAATGAAGATGACGATAATGAGATGAGTTTGAAGAGCTTAAGAGATTCATGTTTAGTTCATGGCACAGTGAGCAAGGGAACTGTGTAGAGAACGCACGTGCCGTAAGAGAGTCTGTGTTTAAATTTAAACTTGTGAATATGTCGCACCTGATATTTACCTGGTAATTCCAACAAGAATTTACTTGTTAGTTCCACGCACATGTGAAGAGAACATTTGTGACTTTTCTATAACAGTCTGTGCAGACAGAAAGCGAACGTGCCAGAAGAGAGTTCAGGTTTAAATTCAAACTGCATGCAGTGTTCCACTTATATATATATATATATATATATATATATATATATATATATATATATATATATATATATATATATATATATATATATATATATATATTATATATAATGTCTTGCTTGTGGTGCTTGCATGGTGTGTGTGTGTGTGTGTGTGTGTGTGTGTGTGTGTGTGTGTGTGTGTGTGTGTGTGTGAATTGGTTTGAATGCTATTCAGTTGTCTGTGTGTGTATAAATGAATAGTGAATGTTTTTAAAATTTTCTGAAATGATGAACAAGCTCCGATATGTGCTGCCATAAGACTAACTTTCTGACTGCCTGCTGTTGTTAAGGCAGGTGTCAAGAAATTTACCCGCAGCAATTTGCTGTTTCCTTTCGTGAATGATATCTCCATGCATTTGTTTTCCTTCTTTTACTTGTGTTTTCACTTAATTTCTGTTTGTCCAATGTAATACTCTTCCTACATAGAAAAATGAATAAACGAGATTAGCATCTGGAGTAATGAAAGCAGTAAAGACACCAGGCTGCTCGTCTTCTTTTTGCTTTTCTCTCCAGCAAGTCTTCCATCACCTCTCATTGTTTGTCTGTCCTGCCATTAGTGAAAAAAAAAAACATGATCCTGTTTGGAGCATAATTATGATGATATGACTGAATGAAAGATATCTGAATACTTATTATGAGAAGGTTGTATGTATGCAAATTACTGAAAACCTATTTATCATACTGTTTCGTGTTTCACTTTTAATTCAAGTTGACTTTATGGCCTTGTGGAGGACGCTCACAAACGAACACACACACACACACACACACACACACACACACACACACACACACACACACACACACACACACACACACACACACACACACACACACACACACACCAATACATTTAAAAGTCTCTATTGTGTTTCTGCCTGTAACACTGCAAAACATGAGTTAACACCTTCTCCCTTCGCTTTCCCCATTTAACTCCTTTTTTTCGATCAAGTGTGCCTTTTCTCTTCATTCTCCCAACCACATTTTTTTTTAACTCTGTCTTCCCTTCATTCTAACTCTCTTTCTCTGCCAATTTCCCTCCAATTATCAGTTCTTCCCTCCAACACTCTGGCCTTCCATCCCTTCTGTCTTTCCCATCATTCATACAAACCTATCTCCATTCCTTTCTTCCCCTCAATTCTTCCCTTCCCTTCCTTTTACGTACATTTTTTTTTTTTGCTTTTTTGTTTTCATCTTTTCCTTTACTTTAGCCTTGTCTTACTTCCCAACGTGCCTTCCACACCTACCTACTCCTTTACTGTCTTTCACAACCACCACCACCACCACCACCACCACCACCACCACCACCACCACCACCACCACCACCACCACACACACACACACACCCACCCACCCACACACACACACACACACACACACACACACAATGAGGCAGGTTTATCTGGTGCATATTTCCAGCGGGTTTATTTTGCGACGGTTTGCTGTGCGCGCGCCCCGACCGGACTTGTCTATTTGCCTCGTGTTTACTGCTGCATCCCTCACTGTAATTCATCCCCCGCGTACTGTGATGCGGCAGAACTAAATAGAAGCGATATTTCCCCCTTTTTTTTCACATTTTCAGATAGCAGACTGCGACAGGATGCTGCAGTGTTTCTATTTGTACGCTCCTGTTTGTGTTCACTCGGTGTGTGCTTGGCGGTGGTGGTGGCGGTGGTGGTGGTGCTAATGAGTGATGGTGGAGGTAGTGGTGGTGGTGGTTGTGATTGGTGGGAATCTTCGGTGGTGGTGGTGATGGTGGTGGTGGTGGTGGTGGTGGTGGTGGTGGTGGTGTGTACATCATGGTGTTATTGTTTAGTAGGTTCGTATTTTCTGAAACTTTTGTGGTTTTTCTTTCTTCTTTATCTTCTTCGACTTTCCTTATTCATTCACTTTTTGATATATTATGTATTCACTTAAGTATCACATCAGCCTTCTGTTAATAACTGTTATGATTTTAAGTTTATACATTCATCTCTCCTATGTTGCATTTTTAAAACATTTTTTTAATTATTTTTATCTATTTTATTTCATTATTTTATTTATTATTTTCATTATTTAATTATTTTTTTGTTCTGATTATTTTTGTGAGTGCATGAATGTTGAAGCCGCTCTATGGCAGTGTCCTGATGATCGAGTCACCAGGTTCCTGCAGGTCTGTGTGTGGCGACCGTGAATCATTCATCCTTCCCTCCCCTGTGACTGTTCCCTTTTGTGAAACCCTCGCCACACACACACACACACACACGCAACATTTTCACCGCTGCCTCACCAGTCCCCGCACCCAAACCTGCTGTATTGAAGGGCGCATTCAAGGGCTTCTCTTTTCTCATCCCTCTGCCCTTGACGAGACCTGAGAGAGAGAGAGAGAGAGAGAGAGAGAGAGAGAGAGAGAGAGAGAGAGAGAGAGAGAGAGAGAGAGATTTTTCTTTCTTATAATTCAGTCTTATAATATTGTTCTTTGAACGTCATTTATCATTTGCATTTATTCACTTATAATTCAATAATCTACCAATCTATGTATTTTACGTATGGTTTTCCAATAGGGTCGCTGACGAGTGGAACGACTCAGTAATTGTATTGTTGGTGCTCAGACAATAGGGAGTTTTAAAAGATTAGACAAGTTTATGGATGAGGATGATAAGTGCAATTAGACAGCGATGCTCACACAGGGACTGCCACGAAGAAGTGTAACTAACGGCCTTTTTGTAGCTTCCCTCATTTTCCGATGTACTTATGTATGAAGAACTAGCAAAAGCAACATAAAAAAACATCACTTACTTAGATTCCAGGTAACATACTCTTGTTTATTTTCGAGTAACGCGAGGAGCAACACAGGGTAAATAAATGTTGACCTTTCATCTGGCCCAGTTTCCGTGAGTGTTTACTGACGCGATCGATGCTGGTGTGATTGATCCCAAGGCTGTTTGCTCCACTAAGCGACATTGGAGATGAAAAAGGTTTATTTGCCAATTTTCATGTTATATTGTCTTGCTCTAACCATTTCTCTACGGAGGATTTCCCTTTTGTTTAACCTTTCATTGCTTCACATATATTTTTCCTACGAGTTTTCAAACATCAACGTATATACTAGTCTCTTTATTGTTTTCCGGCGTAGGTGGTAGAGAAGTTTTCCATCAATTCACTCTCTCTCTCTCTCTCTCTCTCTCTCTCTCTCTCTCTCTCTCTCTCTCTCTCTCTCTCTCGTCTCTCTCTCTCTCTCTCTCTCTCTCTCTCTCTCTCTCTCTCTCTCTCTCTCTCTCTCTCTCTCTCTCTCTCATCAGAGTTTCATTTTTTAATCACCATTATTTTTCCCATTTCTTCACTTCATATCGGTCATATTTGATGCATTTATTGGTGTTGATGATAGTTGGATATTGGTAAGCATACTTCATAAAGGAACTGCCACGTCTTACAGCTTCCTTCATTCCTTCATGTTCGTATGTTTTTAGAAATAAGAAAACTATTGTTTTTTCTTTTAGTTGTAGATTGATGCTATTGATTTGAAGCATTACCTATAATGAGGTAAATGATTATACGTCAAGTGATTGGTTGCCGTGACGCTATTCTTGCTAATGTTACTTGAAATTAGTGGCTTTAAAGCATCAAGGATTGTACTTAGCTATCAAAACCACAATGACATTAATGTATGGATTGTTTGAACTTTGGACAGTGGATAACACACTTTATACAGATATATATGGCAGATAACTCGGCATAGTAAAATGAGAACGGAGAAAGTGATTAATTGGCAAAATAATTAGATCAAAAGGTAATTAACTATGCGTTGCATTTCATTGAAAATGAGTTTGGACGTTTTAATTAGCAGAACTAATTATCTGCAATGCTTTTATTATTATTTATTTATTATGTAAGTTCAATGCATATATCACGTGATTATGAATAGTTGGCAATTTATGTCTCTCCTGCATTTTTCAGGAACACTTGTATACAACCACAACCACAACCACCATTCCAACCATCCATCCATCCATCCATCCATTGTCTATTGACCCTCCACCAACCTTCTCACTTATTCATACTCATCCACCCAAGTGATGGCTCTCTCTCTCTCTCTCTCTCTCTCTCTCTCTCTCTCT
>CM035223.1:10726196-10743151 GCA_020233015.1 Callinectes sapidus
GTGCATGGACCCGAAGCTCCTCCACAACCACCCACTCCCGCAAACACATTATAACAATCGATGTATCAACTCACCGGGCGGCGGCGGCGGCGGCGGCGGCGGCGCGTGACTATAGCCGCTGCTGACGGAACCCTCCTTCGTCTTTTGATGTTAGCCAGGGTGGGGAGAGCTACAAAGGGCCCATTAGCTGCTCAGCCTCACGCACTTCCTCACTGCCTTAACTCAGTCACGGAGTCTCTTTCATGATATTTGGACAGCTTACAGCAGAAAGACGCCGCATAGCGCTCCTTTTATTATCAAAAGGTACAAAAGCTCAGGGTCCGCTTCTGGCTGTTTGCTTTGGTTTAGAGACGCTACTCAACGCTAACTGATTGCTATAATGGCCAGCGGGGGACGGGGAGGGAGGAAAGGAAGGAGTATCTCGCTGTTTGGTTTAGTTTCGTAAGGCCATGTGAGGACTCGTAGAATAATATCAATGTGCGGGTGTTTAGTTTATGAAAGGTGGCTATTCACTGCTAACATTTCTTTTTTTTTTTCAAAGGGGAAGTGGCACGTGTAGTAAGGAAGGTTGTTTTGTTGGAAGACGTCACTCATCGTTACCTATTGTAGCATTACATTTTTTTTTTTCCACATAGTATGAAGGACTGTAAGGTTATCCCTAGACTTCTGAAATACCTTTTGATGAATACTACATATCCAGCCAAACCCATTTCGAAATTAAAATGTTTCTTAAAATTATGATTGGATTCTTGAAAATTCCTATAACTTCCAGTGGAGACTTTCAAAGTGTAAAATATTTAGAAACAGCAATATTGTGAGTTGAATAATGAAACGCCCAGTAGATCCCACTGGCGCCCGATAAATAAACAAATATAAATATACAATATATGATATATATGATACATATATATAAGTATAATATAATATGTATAATGTATATACAGATTGTTCTTTAATCACTGACAGAAATGCCGATCCCAATACCTTGCATAAGAGCGTTTAAAACCATTGCTAGAACTGAACAAAAATACTCCCTTTGCGTTGCACTGAACTCCCTTGCAAGTGTGAGGGATAGCAAGCAGACTTTGATGAGAGAGAGAGAGAGAGTGAGTGAGTGAGTGGTGGCCTTTTCACGTGCTGGTTGGTGTCCGTCTACCATTGAAGTGAAGGATTCATTTTACCTTTAAATCGCCGAGTGAATTCTTGACACTCTTGGCTGCAGTCACTGAGCCGGAAGCATCATACTTCTGAGGGAGTCAATGCGGGTCTCGGAAGCAGATCAAAGGAACCAACACAGCGTCAATATAAAAAAATAAAGAAAAAAAATATGCGTCACTCTCAAGCCAATAAAGTCATCCCGTCATCAGATAATGCGTGATTCCCTCTTGTGGTGGTGCTGGCGGCGAGGCGAGGCGTGATGGGCGAACCCTGATAATGTTGTGGCTTCATCATGGAAATTAGATGTCCTATAAATAAGTGTCATTGCATTTCTGTATCGGCATGCACTTAATTGGCCGGCGTGCTGTCACTTGCACGCTTAATTACCAACTGGTTATCTGCACCCAAACTAGAAATCCATGAAACCTCAGCAGGTGACGCCTATTTGACCTGCGTGACTGTACAGTCTGTATAATCCCACACTTATAACATGTGGTGTGTTTACTGGTGCAGTTTTCGACATTGTATTTATTGTAATGACCTGTAACTGCTTTTATATTTACAACTTTCCATGATAGGATTTTATTTCAGAGGGAGGTTACGAGACTTTCGTCCCTATCTTTCGGCTTATTCTTTTGAACCTATAAGGGGACTGGCAAATTAGTGGGATATTCATTTTATTGTCTTCGTTGCGCTTGGGCAGCTTTCTCTTTTTACTTAAGAAAAACTTGTGCAATATGTATAACTGTATGTTATGTGTGACTTGTATGAACCGTATAGACTGAAAAACCCCTATGACTCTAACCTTTATGATGTATGTATGACCTACATACTGATCTGTATCACCCGCAGAAAAACTATTTTGAAATGCTTTATTCTTTCACATTATTTTTAAAAGCCGGCAGAATGATTAATTACGTTCTGACGAGTGATGTTCCATTTGACTGCGATGAATCCTCGTTAATCACTATAACATCGAAAACGTCCTTTAAATCTTAATAGTCTTCAAAACTATATCATATTTTGAAATTCCAATAACCTTTTTTAAACTTCAATACTCTTTACATCCCAAATGACACTCAAAACTGCAATTTCCTACAATACCTATTACAAAAAATATCCAAAAATCGACCTATAATGATTCCTGACACGTAGAATGAACAGATGATTCTATTTCACTAGTTTCAGAGTGACAATCTTCCTTCACGATGATTGTACTACACGTGATGTACTCTATTATTCATCCTTATGCTTATTTGATCTCTCCAAGTCCTCTGTGGAAGTGCAAAGAAGTCGTTTGTGTACATCTTTGCTTATTGTTATTGTTGGTAGTGGTAGTGGTGGTGGTGGTGGTTTAACTGTTTTCTTTTTGTATATTGAAGTTGGTGAGTTACTCTTACTCTTTTATTGTGATGATGTGGGTGTTAATGTGGTTGTTACTGTTATTACTACCGTTGCCATAATGAGTGTCTCCAGGTCGCTGCTCCTTGTCTCACCAGTGTCTCTCCTGTTGTCTCCCTCGCGCCATTACAGCAGTCGGGTCTCGTGCGGGCCGTTATCAGTGCGTGGCGGCGTCAACTTATGGTTTGGCGAGCTTGTCCATAATTGCAGGGGGAGGCGGTAGTGGGTGTGTTTATTGTGCAATCCGGGGCGCACATAATGAGGCGGTGATGAGTTTCTCTAGCCGTGGAGCGCAATGAGGTGTTGTCTATAAGCCGAAGTGCGGCGCTCCAATATTTATAAACAGTCTCGTTAGTCGGAGTGGCGCGGGGTTATGAGGCTCCAGGGACCACAAGACTCCATCGTGACGCACGGCTCCCGCTGCTGCCGGAGGGAGACCTGCGCTGGTAATGACTGTGGGTGGGTTGTCTGCCTCCTTACATGATGCCATTCACGCTTTTCTCTGCTGCATGGAAGGTTCCTCTACATAGTAACGAGACTCCAGGGACCAAGCCACTCTACCGTGACTGCCACAAGGGAGAGACCCACACCGGAATGTAATGTTTACTGGCTGTCTTTCGCTTTATGTGTCGGCATTCACGTTTTTCGCTGTTGCGTATGGAAGGGATAAGCAAATTTCCTGAATTCACCGACGAACGGGATGAGAGAGTTAAGTCACCATTTTAGCTCTTGCATTAATTAGATAGGTAGGATAAGGATGGCTGTGAGTAGAAAGTCTTGTTGAGGGAAACTCGTAATATCTTAGTGTCAGTCTTATTGGTGGCGGGACGAGCATAATGAACGCGTGGTGTTGGTCTGGAATGTATATTTGAGCGTCCTCCTGAGTGAAGGAAGAGTCTTGGTGTTCTTTTGTGTGTTGAGTTTGAGTATAAATCATTGGCTGGGCAGACTGAAAGGCATGACGTAATAAATAAGAAAAATAAAGAAAAATCAATTACAATATGTCAGTATGGCCGGTCGTCTATGTGATATAAATCAGTCAATAACATAACTTTCACTGGCATACTGTCATGACTTGCTTAATTATCGTGACGTGTATTGACTGAATGTTCAACTGACTTCACTGCCTATATAGCTGACTGAATGCCTGACAAACCAACTAAATTACGATTACGGTGATTGACAAACGAGAATATTGACTGATTTGGCTGACTGAATATTGTTTGCTTGCCTACTACATCAAATCAGTGAAAGAATGACTGGATGAGTGACTGCCTGAACGGTATGATAACTCCTCCAGTACACATAACCACCACGAGATTTATGTAAGGTTAGACGATTATATTGACATTAGGAAGGGTGTATGGAGGTCCAAAGAATAATGATCAGAGTCTGTACTATTAACCCCACATGAGTTTCTGAAGCTGTATAAAATCGACAAAATAATAGGCAGAATAAATAAAAAAACTCGTTCCAGTACTGAAGGTTAAGTAGATAAAAAAGCAGAGTGAATAATTGGATTGTATGTTAATTGAATGACTGCTGGGTGACACTTAAACTCCTGTACTGTGAGCGTTTTTATATTTATTCTGCTTATTATTTATCCATTCTATACAGCTGTAGAAACTCCAGTAGTGATTAAAACAGAGACTCTAACATCTAACCTCTGACCTCCATAGACCCTTCCTAATGTCAATAAAACCGTCTGAACACAAGCAAAACTCGTGGTAAGAATGTGTCCCAGTACTGAGCCGCCATAATTAAGTGAGACTCTGGCAAAGATGTGATAGTAACCTGATACCTTTCACTGATTAGCCGGAATTTTATTATACCTCTCGCAACACTAATAAAAATAAAACCACGTAAGATTTTAATTTGTGTTGGAAAAAGAAAAAAAACTTTAAGCCATCACAATGAAAACCTGCAATTGTTGGATTACCTTTTTTCTTCTTTTATGTCATTTGTTGCGAAAAAAGAAAACAAATCCTGAACTATCATTGTCAAAACCAGCGAATTATTTATTTATTTATTTATCTTTCACCGTTTTTTTTTCTTTTTTTCTTTTTAGGGGAGAGGTTTGAGAGGGAACACTTTTATTATGTTTTTTTTGTTCTTTCCATCTCCCCAATTACAGTTTATCCTCGATTTTCTTTTCCACGGTTTCATTTTATCTTTTCCTTCTCCTCTTGTCGCCACTCTACTTTGTTCTTTCGCTTTTCACCTTTCGTCAAATCCGGATATTCTCTGCAACATTTGGTTCAATATTATTAATGCTTCTTTATTTCCATTCTTTAGTTTTGTTTTCTAGTTGTTCCTGTATTTTTGAGAGTTTTTTTCACCATTACCCGGGCTTATCTATTTGCACCACATTTTTCATCCATTTCTTATTACAACATTCAAATTCGAGTTTTTCCCTAAATTTTTCGTACCTCGTTCCATGTCAGGTCTGGGAGGTGGAAAGTTTTTATCCAGTATTTTAATGGCATTTTCTCTTAATATGGAGTAGAAAGTTTTTTTTTTTTTTTTTTTTTTTTTTTTTTTGTAGAGAAGAGTTTTGAAGGGAAGATGTGGGAGGGAATTTTTCTTTATTTATTTTATCAATACTTTTCTCATTTTCATATATATACGTGGACACTGATTCTATGAAATATTACCCAGTATTTCAATGGCATTTTTTCATATTATCGAGCACACAGAGAGCAAAGGTTTGAAGGAAGATATAGGGAAGGAATTATTTTCTTTATTTACTTTATTATTACTTTTCTCATTTTAATATTTATAACAAAGACACTGATTCTATAAAATATTACCCAATATTTCAATGGCATTTTCTCATATTATCGAGCAGAAAGAGAGAAGAGGTTTGAAGGAAGATATAAGGAATTATTTTCTTTATTTACTTTATTATTACTTTTTCTCATTTTCATATATATACGAGGACACTGATTCTGTGAAATATTACCCAGTATTTCAATGGCATTTTCTCATATTATCGAGCACACAGAGAGCAAAGGTTTGAAGGAAGATATAGGGGAGGAATTCTTTTATTTTTTTCAATATTTACTCATTTCCATATTCATAGCAAAGACACTAATTATATAAACATATCTGGAGTTTAGAGCATCAAAACATAAGATCAATGAAGCTAGAAGAATCCAAGAGGCCCTCATGTGGCAGTTTTTCCAGGAAATATAAATAATAGTTGCCATCAATGACACTCTCCAGAAATCTATCCTTTTTATAACCTCCATAATGATTTTGTTTTTTATTTATTTTTCATTCATGTCTTATCTCGGTTTTCTAGGATATTCCCGAATTTTTTATTTATTTATTTATTTTATCATTTTATTTATTTTTTTTTTACCTTCGTAATGATTTAAGTTTTTCATTCTTCATTCATGTCTTTCCTCGGTTTACTGTTATATTCTCTAACGTTCTTTTATAAACCTCCTTAATTATTTGAGTTTTCATTCCTCATTCATGTCATTCCTCGATTTACTTTTGTATTCTCGATAGTTATTATTAACCTCCCTAATGACTTGAATTTTCATTCTTCATTCTTGTCGTTCCTCGATTTACTGTTATATTCTCGAAAGTTTTTATTTATTTATTTTATATATTTTTAAAATTTTCCCATATGGCGAGTTTTCATTCCTCCCTCATTCATGTCATTCTTCGGGTTACTTTTGCATTCTCGATAGTTTTTTTTTTTTTTTTTTTTTTAACCTCCCTAATGACTTGAGATTTCATTTCTCATTCATGTCATTCCTCGGTTTACTATTATATTCTCCAGCGTGGTATCTGTGCGCGGTGAGCTGGCTGGCCTTGGCACACTTGCCTTATCTTGTGATGGGTACACCGCCCCACTCGAACCCTTCACCTCTTTGTGTTTTCAGACCACACCGCTATCATGTATATTTTCCTCCAGTATGTGTTTGTTTGTTTTTTCTTTTGAGACTGTGTATAATTTTCTTTTATGTATTCAGTGTGTGGGGGGAAGGTATGTGGGGGGAAGGTGTGTGTGTGTCAGTGTGTGTGTGTGTGTGTGTGTGTGTGTGTGTGTGTGTGTGTGTGTGTGTGTGTGTGTATTCTTTTCCATTTCATTTATTATATCCATACATGACGTTTTCTGTAGACTTTTATTTCTGCTTATTTCGATCCTTTTTATTTCCTTCTGCATTATTTCTAAACTTCTTTTCTAATTTCATATTTTTTTCTCGTGTGGAAAGACACATTTTGTACCGATATTTTCTTTAGCTCCTTTATTTATTTATTTATTTTTTGTAATAAATTGTTAACTAAATCATTCACTTGCTTATCTTTCTTATAGTATTTTGATTTCATTCTTTTGGTTTGCATATCCTTAGGTTTTCATGAAGTGATTGGAAGACATCTTTGTTTGCGTCACTTCTCTCCATTCAATAATCTATTAAAGTATTCATGTTCTATTTCATTCGCCGTTACAAATCGTCAGAAGGTTTATCCATTTGGACAATCGTATTGATTCAGTTCTACTTTTTGCTATTTATTTTTTTCTGTATTTTTATTATGTGTTTGAATTTGCACTCGTCGTTCTTTAGTTTCTGATTTCTTTTCCTTTTTCCATTTCCTCTTTTATTTTCAATTTATTGTCACACTTTTATATGGATTATTTTTTTCCTTTTCCTATTAATTTTATTACGTTGTCTGTCACTTGTAGGGGAGGAACGGGAAGCCATTCGCTATTAGATTTTATTCCCTTTGTTATTGATATTTATTTCATTTATCCAATTGTTTTTTTGTGAGTGAGAGGGGATGAAGCTCTTAGGAATATTAATACCTCTAATATTTGACCGTAATACTTTGCTCTTCTGGGAATTCTTTCGTCTTATTCTGCTCATCTTGTGCTGCATCCGATTACTACAATCTTGTTATTATTATTGATTTATTTCACCAATTATTTGTGCAAGTGTGTTTTTTTCATATATATTTATACAACTTGGGCTTTTTACGTGAATTCATGATCTAATACAGACTTGCTAATGGAGACGATCTATCTGTACGACCACCCGTTTGGGAACCGTTACCCTGAGTGGAAGCCCAACCTGCCCTCAAACTGTGGCCAGGATTCGAACCCATGCGCTTGAAGACCCCTCGGCCTCAAAGTACGTGTGTTTCCATTGTACTAAGGCGACTCTATTATTATATCCACCCTCATCATGATTATTACTGTTATTATTTTCTCATTGAGCCTCGTTCAGATAATGCACAGTGGTGTAGTGAAAAAAAAAAAAAAAAAAAAACACGACCATCATTTAGAGAAACACCAGTACAAGATGGGGAAAGAATAATGCCAAGAACTTCTAAACCAGTCTGGCTTGTGGTAGTGAGTAAACTTGGACCCCTCCCCCATCCCCCCCCTCTATCCTCTTCCTGGCCATCACTTGTCGCCACGCAGCCACCCTCTCTCCACCACCACACACACACACACACACACACACACACACACACACAGTTACGGGCAGGTGTACATAATCATGCCACATACCATACCATCATAGGAAGACAAGTGGATATGATACTGTTTATTTAGAGTATGAATTGAATGTATATTGAGTGTTTATTTGCCCTTGGTCATCTGTGCGGACTGAATGAGAGGCAAGTGTTGTGATGAGTGATGGATGATGTATTGTTCCGCTCCACTTTCTTATTTAATTGTAACGTTCAGAGGGGAGTCATTTTTAACTAAACGGAGAAAATATAGACCTGTCCTGTAATTCCCTGTAGAAAAATATGTACGACTTTTCTAATGTTCTTAAAGAGACTGCCACGAATAGGACTAACGGTGATCTCTTTCAGCTTCCCTCATTTTCTTATGTTTTTATGTATTAGTTTAACCTTCCATCTATAGAAAAACAGATAGTAACAACGGCATTGCATCTTGGCTATTGTCAGTGCCGGTGTCTTGTCCCTCTGCTTCCCTGTCACTCCCCTGTCGCTCCCCTGCCGTTGTCCTGGTGCTCCCCTGACCCTCCTGGTGCAACGGGAGGTTAATGAGCTCGCAGCAGCGGGATGCATATAGATGGCTCGTTATGAAGCGGTCAGACGCCTCACGCCACGTCCCAGTAAGGGCTGGAGGGATGAGGGGTGGCAGATCGGCCCTTTGGAGTACGGTGTGGCTCTGGAACGGCCTTGGAGGGTGTGAGGATCCTTGGAGGAGCTGGTAGTACCTTGCGCAGTGTGGCGTGGCGTGGAGTGGCGTGGCGTGGCGTGGCTCTGTACTGGATACCTTCCGCCCCACAACGCGTGATGCAAACAGTGACTGAAGACTGTTGTGGTGAAGAGAATTGTGTCACTTTCGGTCTCGTAGAGTTGTCCTTATTTCTCCTTATGGTTCGTTATCTCTATTCCAGACATGAATAGCCAAGAACAAAGCAGGACAAAACAAAGAGAATGATTAAGCTACTCTCATTCAGCAAAAAAAAAAGAGAAAAAAAAGGAAAATGTATGGTTCAGTAATATCAGAATGATAATATCAATAATAAACTTCGATATGAATAATTACAAAAAAAGTTAAGCTGGGAAGAGTTTTAGATATTGGCCAGTTTGCTTGCCGTGTGCTGGTACTCCTCCCTCAAGCAGTTAAAGTCACAGAAAAGGGAAAAGGAAACAAGCGGAGTGTAGCCAAGTTGATAAGTAACATTAATAAGACAGGAAAGCACTGTTTATTATTTTGCCTTCCCTGCATGCCCCCCTTCCCCCTCCCCTACCAACCATCCAAGCTCGGTAGTGCCCTCATCTCATCGCCAGCTGCAACGTTCATTATAGAGGCGCCCTTTTACCTTTATCTGCCAGCGCACACTGGTATCGGTGCATTACTCCCTGCTAAATAATACGTCCAGCGTCCATTCAGTTTTAAATGGAGCAATGGAAGCCAACAGTACCCTTATCACGAACAGTACCTTTCATTATAAACAACCTTTTGTATTTCCTTGGCATTGCACGCCAGCACCGGTGTATTACTCTTTACCAAATAACATGCGTATTAAAAAAAAAGTTTCCATCCAGTTGTACAAAGGAATTAGACTTTCCTTATCACCAGCAGCATCAGTGGCGTTCAATACAGACACACACGGCAGCTCACACTGGACTTGCTAGTACATGCGCATCTCTCTCTCTCTCTCAGTACTAAATAATGCAAGGATTTGAAAAGCATCCATCCAGTTAATGGTACAAGGGAAGGAAGCAACAGTCAGTAACACTCTCCCTGCCGTGTGTTCCGCCTCGCCGCTCCCTCCAGACGGAAATCTCAAACACGGCGTCGGACTGTTTGCCTTCCCGCTGGACTGACGCGCGACAACACGAGGCAGCGTGAACTTTTGTAGCGTTGGCACACTGCGAGGGCTGAGTGGAGCGGACCGTGATGAGCGCCATTGTCACCTTTATTTGTCCACCCGATGATCGCCGCGTGTGTGTGTGTGTGTGTGTGTGTGTGTGAAGCTCTTCATTAACAGAGTGATGGTGTTTTGTGATTTGTTATTTACCGAACGCTTTATCATCAACTTCATCAAAATCATCAAAATCATCATCATCATCACTGTGCTGTTTTGTTCCTTCCATCCCATCCGCTTGAACTATCCTGTGATTTATACAAGAACACAACCCGTCACAAGCACTCACTGCCTGCATTCTTACCATGTATTGCGTTAATAGCGTCGACCAGGAGCGCTGAGTCTGGCCTGCCTGTAAGTATAGCGTCCCTCCAGCGCTGTGTTCACCTGTCGAGTGTGGCAATGCTGGAGGAGCGACAGACTACATTTGGGAACATTATTGTAAAACCCTTCTATCACTACTTTCAATTGCCTCTAATTGAAGGACAATTTTACTGTTCTAGAGACAGATTAACGAGATTTCTACATTGTTAAAAGGAGGAATAGTGATGAGAACCTGACAAAGCAATGCTATGGCCTTGTAAAATAGTCGTGCTGAAAATACACAGTTCTTTGTGAATGCTGCTGTCATGAGTCTGCACAGCCTCACTGCAGCATGGGGAAGCAACAGGAGCTGGTGGCGTTGTGCTGCGCAGTCTCAAAGGTGTATATGATTGAGGACCGACAAATGATGCAATTAATCCCGTGAGCAGATGCGTAGCTTTGATGGACGCGATGGTCATACGGCAAGGAGTCTGGTACAGGTTGGCGCCGCGCTGTTCATCCCTCACTGTCTTACACGATGCTGGGCCGGAAGGGGTGAAAATCTTCCATGCACTGTTTACGACAATAGTGGTGATGTGCTGCAAATTATTCAAGACTAGATTTATGTGCTTGGAACTTTCTCCTTTACCAAACCATTGTTGTATCTCTTAAAAATTACCACGTTGCTTCTTCTCATTTCACTTAGTATATACCATTGCAGAAGTCTTCAAATAGCCACCAGCGATACCATGCTCACACCATTCATTTGCATCACGGGATTGAAAGATAACCACGTTTCTGGAGACAATCGGGGACCTTTCTTGTCCTTTTGCTGTTCAGTCTGCCCCGCGCCGGCTGTTCCACCATTTTCATTGATGTTCGTCGTCCGTCATGGCCTCCTTAGCTCAGGGGCAGAGCACTGGTCTTGTAAACCAGGGGTCGTGAGTTCGATTCTCACAGGGGGCAAGACTCAATATTATTTTTAAGCAGTGGCTCCCGATTTACTGGTTATTGCCCACATTGGAGTGTTTGAAATAATGTGGCTGAACAATGGAAGGCTGAAAAAAGGCTTGTGTTATTATGGATGTGAGGAAAGGAGAGAGTAACAGATGCGTCTCTTACTGGACAAGTGGCAGAGGGGTGGCGGGTGGCAGGTGGCGATGGGCGGGGCGGTGAGTCACTGATACAGATTGATTGCCCAAGTGACCGTCATTGCGTCACTGTACTTCACTGGGTGGCATCGTGAGGCGCTCATTACAGTGTCTGGTTTGGCTAAGTTTTAGTTTTGTCTTTGTGTTGTGTTCTGACCTTGGACTGATTGCGTCACTCGATCCACGCCATACTGCACATTGCCACGATGAACACACACCCACACTCTCTCTCTCTCTCTCTCTCTCTCTCTCTCTCTCTCTCTCTCTCTCTCTCTCTCTCTCTCTCTCTCTCTCTCTCTCTCTCACACACAGGTGTTCCTGGTTGCCATGGGTCGCGAGACCAACACACCATCATAAACAAGTCTTACTCATCTCTAAATCATAGAAATTGAGACTAAGATTAGTGTTAACACCTTAAACGGATTAATCTAAAGAGTCCAACACGATGCAGTGATTATAGTACATGGCTTAGGGACGGAGGGCTTGGAATCCTGGCCACGGTACGAAGTTGTGCAAGATATCCCTTAACTTGATGAAAATAATGATGAAAATAATAGTAACAATAATAATAATAATAATAATAATAATAATAATAATAATAATAATAATAATAATAATAATAATAATAATAATGATATTGACAACAGCAACAACAACAATATTGATAATGGATGGGAGAAGCACAGGTGTAAAAGAGTTGAGTTCGAGTAATAAAATCCAGTCTTTACACCTGTGTTTCCCTCCCACTCCCCCTCCCCCTCCCCCTCCAACTTGTCTGAATGTCTCTACAATATTAGTAATAATAATGATAATAATGATAATAATAATAATAATAATAATAATAATAATAATAATAATAATAATAATAATAATAATGATAAGAATGATAATGAAAATGGTAATGATAAGAAGGAGAATGAGTAAGAGAAGAAAAAGAAAAGAAAAAAAGAAGGAAAAGAAATGATAGTAATAATAAAAAAACGGTAACAAGCAAATGGATATCCGAGTTGGCAAGTTAGGCTGAGATGTCCTACACGAGGAGCAGTGAGTAACTTAATGACGTGATGGATTTCAACAGTTCACTGCCATTGCCTTAACACACACACACACACACACACACACACACACACACACACACACACACACACATACACATACACATACACACACACACATATTATTATCCTTATATTTGATGGTGTGGGGTAACACCTGAAAAGTCAGTAAATGGGTATTGCAGTGAAAAAGGCTGGAACTGCTGATTTTAACTCTACTTTAACTGTAGTTTATTTTCATATTTATTCTGATTATCATTTGTCGATTTTATGAAGGTTCAGAAACTCATGTGAGGATTGAAACAGTACAGACTCTGGCCATTGACCTTCTGACCACCATAGATCCCTCCTTATGCCAATAAAATCATCTAATTACACCCAAAACTCGTGATAAAATGTGTGCCAGTAATGAAGGGATTTATTTAAAGGATCCAACACGATACAGTGATTGTACAAGGCTTGGAATCCTGGCCACGACATGAAATTGTGAAGACTATCCACTCTTATTGAGTTTTCGCACATGTTAAAACCTTCACGCTTTAGTACGTATCGTCGTCTTATTCCCGTTGTCTTATTCCTATACGTATTGGTCTTTTTCCTGCTGAAGTATGTGAATCCAGAAACGACACCGCGATCAATGTCGTGCTACAGTGGAGGCACATGGGTTATGGGGCCCCAGAGATCCCCAAGCGCACGGGTTCGAATCCTGGCCAAGGTCTGATGGGAGATTGGGCATCCACTGGGGGTAACGGTAAAAAAAAGACTCAAAAACCCACAGCGTTTATAAAGGATGGGAATGCCGTGCTGTGTAAAGAGAAACCTCCGACCTTTAATGGCTCTGGAATAACAATGTAGTCTGGAGGGAAGGGGGAAGAGAGAGAGAGAGAGAGAGAGAGAGAGAGAGAGAGAGAGAGAGAGAGAGAGAGAGAGAGAGAGAGAGAGAGAGAGAGAGAGAACAAACATAGGAAAAAAAATAAAATACAAATAGAGACCAATAAATATATATATATCAAAGAAGACAGAGACGGATTGACGTAAATAGACAAACATAGACAGATAAACGAACAAATAGACAGAGACGAGAAGATAACACTTCATGATAGATAGAGAGACAAACACTGACCGGAAAGAAGACAGACACACACAAACGTACGAGAGAATAAAAATAAAGAAATAAACGTGGTTATTTTAATTTTGTAATACACTTGCCTTACAGAAAAAAAAATATATAAGAAATATAAGAGAAACCGGATCCATACATAACACGAGTGCTTTAATAATTATCAGGAAGTGAATAGTTTAAAAGTGATTGGTGTTGAAATCCTTTACAATCCTGATTAACGTTGAAATATAAAAGTGAAACCTGTGTGTGGTGAGGGACATCCGCCACGCTGCTGGAACTGCCACTAATGTCTGTGTGGCCAACGGGAAACCATCAATATTAGTAGCGGGAATGGTGGGGTGTTGCCACAGTTTATCAACCCCTTCAGTACGGGCACGCATTTTTTTAAAACATTTTTTGAGTGTGATTAGAAGATTTTATTGATATTAGCAAAGATCTATAGAGATCCAATAATTAATGGCCAGAGTCTTCACTGTTTTAATTCCTACGCAAGTTTCTGAAGCTTTATAAAAAAAATCGCCCTATAGTAACTAGAATGAATATGAAAATGCATCATTATTGGTCAGTTTTCACCGTTAGAATGAACAGGAAATGCGTCAAGTTACTAAAGAGATTATTGTAGAAATCCTGGGAACAATTTTTGATTTAGTGAATAATGTTTGTGAAAGAGGAATTTAATCATACTTGATGTGTTTGTATGACGACAGCATTATTTGATGTATTTTTCAAGGCACGATCTAACATGTATTGTATTGCCTAAAAATAACAGTAATGAAGTGAGAATCTCGTGTATATACGTAATGATTTTAGTTTGTTGGTGACATCGATGTTGGTGAATAACACTTTCACATTATGTTCACTACATTATATTTGAATTTACGAACGTTGAAATTTAAGTGTACATTGAAAGTTGTGGTGTTTAAAAGTGGCTTTAATACAACAATAACTGATACTTGAATGGCTTACGATTAAGGAAAGAGATGCGTATGAAAACAATGAAAAGACTAAAGAGGAAAATATATCCAAGCGCAGAGAGAGACAGAAATAAAACACTAAAGAGAGAGAGAGGGGGGAGAGAGAAGAAAAAAAAGGAAGCAAGAAACAATCCGTGGCCGTGAAAATGTGGAAAAAAATCTCAGGTGGAGGAAACCTAAGGGAAATAACACAGGAAAACATTTGGAATGAAGTCTTTTTTGTATTATTCTGAGCACCATGAAAAGTGTTGGCAAGTTGTATGAGTCTACTGGAGGGTGGGAAGCTGTTGTTTGACCAGCTGCTCACCCGAGGAAACTGTGAACTGTCTTCTTGTCTTTCCTGGTTTTTGGTTGGCTGTTGTGAAATTCATTGCTTTTTCAAGTGAGGGTTTTCGTGGTTTTTCTTCAGTATTTTCAAGGAATTCGTATTATTGATAGCAAAAGATTGATTTTGTTAGTAACATTGGAAAATAAGTCATTAGATAAGATACCAGAGCTACAACAACAAAAACAACAATAACAACAACAAAAACAAGAAGAGCAGCAGCAACAGCAGCAATAGAAGCGGCAGTTGTATCGTTACCCCCATCATCATCATCATCAGTAACAGCAACAACAGCAACAACAACAACAACAACAACAACAACAACAGAAGCGGCAGCAGTATCATTACCCCATCACCATTATCATCATCATCAGTAGCAGCTTCCGTTTGCCCACAAAGGGAAGGTTGAAATGGAGTCAGAGAGAGAGAGGGAAGGGATGGAATCTGACCGCTGTGTTTCAATACGTCCAAGGAAGGCAATGAGGAAACTTTTACTCAAGACTGACGGGAGGGAGCGTCAAGATTTAGTCAAGTCAAGGCTGGGAGTCGATATTCTGGTGACGTGTGGCGTACCTACAGGATATACACAGACTTGGACACAAATATCGAGGGAAATTGACTGCATAAACACATAAGGCAATGGAGAATTAGAGGTTACTAGTGTTATTCTATACTACTGAAGAGACTCTAGTATAAAAATAAGAGTCCAGAAAGTTGTAAATTATTAAGGAAAATATCGCATAGTAACGAAAGGCTTGAAGATGAATATTCAATGTATATTATCGACAGGCACGTGCTATTGTATCGGTAATATTCATTGAAAACTCTTGTAATAACTACTCAAGGAGAGAAAAAAAAAGGTTAGTTTTGTCATCTTTAACCTAAAGAACTTGAAGATTGCATTCTTTCTTCTTATTTTTTATAGAAGAGGGGAAAGCTGACAATTGACAAAATCTCTCTCTCTCTCTCTCTCTCTCTCTCTCTCTCTCTCTCTCTCTCTCTCTCTCTCTCTCTCTCTCTCTCTCTCTCTCTCTCTCTCTCTCTCTCTCTCTCTCTCTCTCTCTCTCTCTCTCTCTCTCTCTCCCCGAAACACACGACACGTCTCTGTTATCCTTAGTGCAGTTAATTATATCATTCAAAACAATAAGGAAAGAGACAT
Organism: Callinectes sapidus; assembly: GCA_020233015.1. Taxonomy (NCBI): domain Eukaryota; kingdom Metazoa; phylum Arthropoda; class Malacostraca; order Decapoda; family Portunidae; genus Callinectes; species Callinectes sapidus. The sequence goes on from CM035223.1 coordinate 10,742,216, forward strand.
TACCTTCCCCTATACTCGCCTTGTGTTTCCTGGTGCTGTGTAAACCTCTCCTACCCAGAAATATGCCGTAAGGGAAACTCGTACAATGTTAAACACACACTGGAGTACCTTTGTGTGGTTTATTATGCATACGTAAGGTAATTTCTGGTGGTAAAGTGTGTTCCTTGGTGTTTGCTTAGGAGTATTGCGTGTAGTGTTAAGCCTCGTAACGTGTAATGTAGAAAATAAAGGAGCGAGGAAGGTGGAATGTGATGGAAGGTAATGATCGGTGTAAAATAAATCGAGTGTTTTTTGTTATTTAGACGGCAAATGGAAAGGGAGGAAATATTAATGCATGATGTGAAAAAAAAAAACATGCAACGAAGAGAAAAGGAAAGAAATCTAGCGTATCAGAAATTATATATTAAAGGGTAAAAATGAAAAAAAAAAAAAAAAAAGAAAGAAAAAAAGGAAAAAAAAGGAAAAGAAAGAAATATATAATACCTCTTTTTTAGGCACTGCCATCTACGTGGGCCTTCTTTGGCCACTCTTTATATTCCCCTTGACCAGTTATATACCCTACAATAAGAAAAAAAATATCAGAAAAATCACGAATACCACAAGAATTATACAAACTGTAGGACAAAAAAAGAAGAAAGAATTTGACAGTCAGTAAGGAGGCGTGTGAGACGATCGTGGGCAGTGACGTGGGTTGGCGTGGGCTGGCGTGGCGTGGCGTGGCGTGGCGTGGGTTGTGACAGGTGAGGCACGGGGGTCGAGGGAGTGACGCCAGCCGATGCATACCTGAGTGGTCGCAGGATGGACAGGTGTGCAAGTAAAGGAAATGAGGAAAAAGGTGAAGGACACTGGTTTATTTATGTCTTTCCCTGCCTCGCATTGCTGTTCCTTCTGGCTGTGTTGAGTCTATACTGAGAATTCTAGTGTCTGATGTCGCTA
>CM035223.1:10758602-10776102 GCA_020233015.1 Callinectes sapidus
GTAGTAGTAGTAGTAGTAGTAGTGGTAGTAGTAGTGGTAGTAGTAGTAGTAGTAGTAGTAGTAGTAGTAGTAGTAGTAGTAGTAGTAGTAGTAGTGATGGTGGTGGTGGGGGTGTTGGTAATAGTAGAGTAGTACTATTAGTAGCAATAGTAGCAATACTGTAATAAAAATCCTTTGAACATAAATAAAAATAGAGTTTAGGATCATCATTCCTATAATCATTATCATTATCATCATCATTACATTTCTCATTAGCAGACACACAATTCCAATCTTATAAAAACAGTATCTTGGACCTTTTTCTATACAAGGCCCCACTGCCAATAAATAAATAAACAAATAAATCAATATATATCACAACAAATATGGCTAAAAGAAAATGGCTCCGACATATTTGTACTACAGTAACAGGGATGACTTCCAGACAACCTTCTCCTTCCTGTCCCTTCTTTCTCTGGAATGACCTTCAGACATTCCTCCAACTCATCTTGCTTGCCTTTTCCAGGATCAGCCACCCATCACCTTTCTGACCTTCTCGTCTGCGTAGGATAACTTTCACACAACCTTCCATCCTTATCGTCCTCATCCAGTCTCCCTCAGATTCAATTCGAGGAGGGAAAAGGGTATATGATAACCTACAGATGAAATATATGTTACTGAGTTAGTCTTGTAACATTGGTAACATTGGTGTTGACTTTCTGCTAGGATGTAGCAGGGGAAATCTAGTACCGTCCATTGAATATGGCAAGGTATGATTGTAGATTTTACAGTCGGCTCCTAACTTCGCGGAACAATTTCCTTTTCTACAATTCTAGTAAGTGACATCTGCCATCTATTTCTCATGGCAGCTCTCATTGGCTATAACGACCTCTGACGTATACCATAGGCCTGCCTTCACCCCCTTCCCCGATCGCAGGTTTCTTCTCTCTCTCTCTCTCTCTCTCTCTCTCTCTCTCTCTCTCTCTCTCTCTCTCTCTCTCTCTCTCTGAATTAAACTGATATTTTAGAAATAATTAGGTAAAAAGAAAAATACCTAGAAGAACTTTATAATGACATCACAGTTACTAAACAAAATCTAGTATAATATAATCTAGGGGTGTGTTGATACTTAAAGAAATTGTGGCAAGCAAATGGGCAAAGAAGCAGTAGACACCTGACGAGACGATAATAATCCCAGTAGGTCTAATAGAGCTGGTCCAAAGGGTGCAATGAACATATATATACACATACATACATACACGGACGCACACACACACACACACACACACACACACACACACACACACACACACACACGGGATGTAATTCGAGGGGTTGTGGCCTCGCTGTCCCGGTGTGTGGTGTGTGATGTGGTCTCAGCCGTATACCCAAAGATCGGTCAACATGAGCTCTGAGCTCGCTCCGTAGGGAAAGGCTGGCTGGGTGACCAGCAGGCGACAGAGCTGAATAACACACACACATACACACACACACATACACACACACACACACACACACACACACACACACACACACACACACACACACACACACACACAAAGACATCACTAGTACAAGTGTCGTTTAACAACATTAGGACGGATAAAATCAGATATTGTGTGGACTGCAAGAGCATAGTGATAATTTACATGCTAACAGGAATGACTTATTGAAGGAATAATAAGGGATAAAGACAGGCATAACCAATAATCGCTTTAGTTCTGCATTAACCTCCATTGTGTTTGGATTTTTTTCATGGAATTTCTGGTCTTCTGAAGTATTGATAATCAATAAGTTGTTAGGTATTCTAAGGACATTATCAGGAAATCAGAACATCTAAAATAGAGTAAAACGTTCAAAAGCAATGGAATTGAGAGCGTTAAAGTTGTCAAATGAAGATTATCACACGTTCGAGTATAATCATCACTTTACAGTATTACTCGTAATACACTCCATTGTAGGATATCTTTCCTGTGAAGCTTTAGATATTAACAACTAGATTTATGTGTTTATTAACTTTTAAAGTAACTGATATATCTTTTCCCTTCCTACCACATACAATAACATATGAAATTAATATTTATGTAAGATAAACTCATTATAAATCAAACCACACATTTATTTTTAATTAAGAGAAAGATAAAACTTGAATTGTCCATGCTAGACGCGTAAGCTCAAACGCTTATCCATCAATTATACGATTAAACGACGTCAGTTTCTAACATTATCTTCATCAATGAAAACTTTTAGTTACATCAGTAAACAAATATGTGTGTGTGTGTGTGTGTGTGTGTGTGTGTGTGTGTGTGTGTGTGTGTGTGTGTGTGTGTGTGTGTGTGTGTGTGTGTGTTGCGAGTGCGAGCCGTTTCTTGTTAAAGACCCAATTGCATTCTTAAAGGAGTGAACTTAATATATTTTTCTGCATATTTATTCTTTGAATACGAGTTTGACTATATTCTGGTTGTGACATTGCCTCTCTAACTCTTTACCAGTAACTGTGCCACTTGAGGATAGACATCCATTTGCTGATCGGTCTGCATATTTCCATCTTCCGGTAATATTAAAAAAAATAGTTATGGAAAACATTAATTAATTAATTAAGTAAGGCTGTGATGCAAATGCATCGTTAGTTTCCTCACATTTCGAAACAAGAAATATATAGATGGACTAATGAGCGGATGTGAGTTTAGTCTGACTTTGCTACTAACATCACCATTGACAGTTCCATTTTAATGATATATATATATATATATATATATATATATATATATATATATATATATATATATATATATATATATATATATATATATATATATATATACACACACACACACACACACACACACATACACACACGAACAGATTCTCTAAAGCCCGCGTCCCACACAGCACGATAAGAGACGATAATACCATGAGCGAGGATTACTTGCAAAAAAAAAAAATTCAAATTTTGGACATTTGGGTAACATCGTCACTGAAAAATCTGCTATCGTGAGTGATCAATCTACTGTCGCGCGGTTATCTGGGTGATCGGCCAAGTTCCACGATATATCGTGAAAAAATAAGGGGTGCACTATTTTTCCACGATAATTCGTGGAAAAAACCGTTACAAAACGGTCGTGTGGTTATCGTTGTATATTCGTGTGGTATTCGTGTGGCATTCATGTGATCCGTTGAATTCGTCCAATCAAAGCCCCTTCACGAATCACATGAATATAGTACGACCGTCACACGATAACAAACCGAACATAGCACGCTTATACCACGACAACAGATTGATATATCGTCCAAGCAGTCCGATATTGACGATAATTGTCCAAACTTAGGACGATAAGTGTCCGACAAGGGCGACATTAGACCGACAAGCACACGAACAACAGACGATATATTGTGCCACCATCATCCCAATTCATGGCAATCGTGACGATGGTCACTCGAATGACACGAGCTCCAACCGAGTAAAACACGATAAGGACGATATATCGTGATGGCGCCACGTGTTTCTCATGACGAATTCCACGACCGTCACACAATAACACACTGAATACACCACGAATACCACGATGATAGACCGACCGTTGTGTGAATCACACAAGTGCGGTACGATAACCACGAGCGTACTCGTGCTGCAGGCACGCAGGACTTGGAAAATGCCAGCGTCGGAACAGGACCTGTTTGCACCGACATCTATATACATGAATTTGCCCCTTCCGTCCACCATCGCAAGGAGCACAAGAGAGTGGTAGCCCTTATAGTTGAAATAGTACGATCAGGCGTTGGCAGGGGGTTGTATGGCCACATGTTTTCCGTCGATGGCACCCAGGGTGTTATGGAAGTTCCACGAGCTGCCAAATCCTGCTGCCACCTCCTTTCACTCTTGCGGGGTCAATGGGCACACAATCAACTCTCTTGAACTCTTGGGCAATGGCCTTGCATGTGTCAGGAACCACCTTCGAGATGCTGTTGGCGCCAGTGCGGAAGTTGAGGGCCATACTCTTGTAGGCCTCGCCTGTTGTCATGAAGCGTAGGGTGACTACCAAACGAAACCCTGGTTCCAGTGCCTCTCTCCAGTTCGTGTACTGGTGTTGGATGTGTAGTTTTATGCGCTGCAGGATCTGTTGGAATAGGCCATAGTCGACTCGGAGGTAGTACCTGAAGGTATCGGGGTCATGGGACTGGAGTTCGGGAAAGAGCTGGTGATAATGTCCATATTGGGCCCTCTCCTTAATCCTCGGCTTCTTTTTCTCCTCCTATAGGTTCAGCAACAGGTGGAGTTACACCTGAATCCGGGTGCTACTCAACAGAAGAGCACTTCTTTGCACTTACTGGTCCCAATCCTCGGTACTCATGGCTGTGGGCTGGGGCAGGGCCATGTTGTGGGAAAAGTGTTGCTTCGTTGGGTGGTGTACTGAGACTGTGGACGCCAGGTGTGGGCCGGCGCCTTTTACTGTATACAGGTAGGAAAACCGGAAGCACCGTTTGTGGTGCATTCGTCTTTGTCGTGTGGCGGTCGTAGTATTCGGTGTGTTGTCGTCCCATCGTCGTTTGGTGTCGTCATACATCGCACGGTTATCGGTGTGCTATCAACCAACATCGTATCTCTATCGTGTGGTTCGTGCTGGTTTCGGTGTGTGGTCGTAGTACGTTTGTGAAAAATGGGCGAATATGACACGATGTATCATGCGGCATTGGTACAGCTGTCGTCCTGTTCGGTTTATTGTCGTACAACTGTCGTGTGACTCTCGTGTGACTATCGTTAGCCGGGGGATTCGTCGCTTATCGTGAAAAAAGTGCAAGTCATGCCCAGTCGTGGTATTATCATTTTTTATCGTGCTGTGTGGGACGTAGGCTTAAGGCACAAAAGGTTAAACATTACATCATGCTACATTGTTATATCTCTCTCTCTCTCTCTCTCTCTCTCTCTCTCTCTCTCTCTCTCTCTCTCTCTCTCTCTCTCTCTCTCAATATTTTGAAGGTCCAACAATGTTTCCATGAATTAAATTATGCTTACTAACTGTGTGTGTGTGTGTGTGTGTGTGTGTGTGTGTGTGTGTGTGTGTGTGTGTGTGTGTGTGTGTGTGTGTGTGTGTTCTTCACACTTCAGATTAGCAAGTGGTGAAGATGGCAGGCGCAGCAAAACTTCTGGCGCTGCTGGCTGCGTTGGCTTTGGCAGGTGAGTGGAGCGTGTGATTTGTTAGTTAAGATGATGTAACGTAATATAAGGTAAAATGAGATTAGTTAAGATCGGTCAAGTTATATTTAATCAAATCCGATTGCATCAAGTTAAATAGAATGTGATAATGTGCTTTTAAGTAAAGAAAGTTGCGTTTAGATTATGCTCTGGGCTGAATCAGGTTAGCTAAGGTAAAGTAATGTTGGCTGGTATGCATTGATACAGGTCTGTTAGAATCATTATTGAGAAAAGATAACAAAACAGATACAAGGAATAAAATGTAGTTCTTATGAAGGAAAGTTGAGGTAATTGAGTTTATATTTCTTAAGGATGTTTGGGTTAAGGTGTGATATAAAAGATATAGGAAAGATAACAGGCAGAATTCTCCATAGGGCAGAAAATAACGTATTCAAGCCTGATGAAGATTGAAAAAAGAGGAAAGAATTGTTTATTTTGATGAAGATGAGTGAAATAAACAAATCATGTTCTTAATTACGAGTCTAAAAAGAAAGATAAGCCAACATTAGGGATGGTGATGGATAAGTAAGTATATTTATTTGGACACTACTTGTACCTTTGCTTGTTTTCCTACGTTCCTATCCTACAATTCAAGGTAAGATATTCAGTTGTATTATAGATCTTCCTCACGTATTCCTATTTTTTTCTTTAACTTTAAATTAGTTTCATCGTAACGGAATGGGTGAGGCCGGTCAAGGGCACAAAAATAAAACAATATAAAATAAGTGACAGGAATTAATAATTGCTGAGTTTTTAACCCTTTATTTACGAACACTCATCATAAAAAAAAGACAACTTGATGTTATCCATAATGGATATAAATAAGCATATGTCTTGATAATGTAGGGAAGTCAAATGGTTAGGATCTATATAAGCTAAACAGTAAATTTAAAAAAATATAAAAAATAGTAACTTAAAGGTTGGAGATAGTGCTGTTCGCTTTTCCGGATTTACAGTTGCATAAGTAATTATTGAATATTCCTGGAAGCAACATGAGACAAATTTACGGATACAAACATCGGCGTATAGACATGCGCGCGCGCACGCACACACACACACACACACACACACACACACACACACACACACACTATTACAGCAAAACAAAAATTCAGAGAGAGAGAGAGAGAGAGAGAGAGAGAGAGAGAGAGAGAGAGAGGAGTGGGGGGAAGTGAGCGTCTGTGTGTGATTAAAGCCTGTACTCGTATTCGGAAAGGCTTAGTCTCACCATTACTATTTTCAAAGGTCACATAGATGGTAAACCAGATAATCACCTATGTTTCTCATTTGAATTATGTAGAAATCTCGATATAAGGTGTTACTTGAGCTAGGGAAAACATCCTTAGAAATCCTTGTTATCTCTACTATAGCTTTTTTAAAATATTGGACTACCAGCATAAATGTGTTTCTAAATATTGTCCAAATAAAATACCGACTTGTTCCCCGCCACTGTACCCTATTATCTGTTGCTTCACTAGGGATGTCCAGATGTGTAAAAGCTCATGTCGTAAGCAAGTGCTGAGTCATGTTTTATTCACGTACTTTATTATTTTTTTTTTCCATAAACAGTTAGACGACAGCAATTATCAGGGTTATGAGTATTGGTTCTCCGTATATATATATATATATATATATATATATATATATATATATATATATATATATATATATATATATATATATATAAATGATACTACATGTGTAGCATAAGTAAGTGAAATGGCAATTATGTATATCATCTGCAGTTACACACAAACAAAAACACAAACACACACACGCACACACACACACACACACACACACACACACAAGCATGCGGGCGCGCAGTAATCATATCTTCTCTCATCTATAAGCTGCCCAGCAAAAGTGTTCGGACGAGGGAGAAATTTCCTGCAGCTCTAGTGAGTCCAGGTGCATTCCCTACCGTTACATCTGTGACAGTGATCCCGATTGTGATGCACAGTCTGAGGACGAGGACCCGGAACTGTGTGAGGTGAGGAAGAGTCTAGTAAATGTGTTGGCTAATCGTAGTAATTGTGAAAGGGGTCAAAGAACGAAGTGGCAATATAGTAGGTTATTGTGTGGTGGTTGTGGTTGCAATTAATTGTTGTGTCACAAAGTCCAGTAAAATGCATGTCTATAAACTGAATGCAATGAATTGATTAATTTTAAGACCTTCGTAAAGATCAAGAACTGAGAACACGAAAAGATCAAGAACTGAAAATCCAATAGGTATCTAGACATAGTTACCAGTGTTTTCCTCTTAACTCTGTTCTCTATGACATCAATTCTTAGAATATTTGTACTCATTGATGATAGATTAGATGTCAAAGAAGGAAGTGTTATTGGAAAAGAAATATGTTTTGGGCGAGGATGTGATGGTGCTGGTGAATGTTTGGGAGATGGAGGCTACAATGCTGATGATATAAGTGAATATATGTATGGTAGCAACGGTAGAGGTGATGTTAGTGCTAGTTCATAACACGATTGTAATGGTAGAGTGGAGCAGAAAGAAGTTAGGATAAGAAGAAGGGGGAGGAAGAGGTTTACTCATGCAGGAAGGATTTACATCTCTCTCTCTCTCTCTCTCTCTCTCTCTCTCTCTCTCTCTCTCTCTCTCTCTCTCTCTCTCTCTCTCTCTCAGGCCTGGAAAAACAACGAGTGTAACCGTGGTCAGGTACAATGTCGCAGGGATGGAGATACAACTTGCATCAATATTTACGAATACTGCGATCCCAGTTCAAACTGTGAAGGTGACCTGGACATTAGGATCTGTAAGGTAAGGTGTTCTTATATCTTCGTAATCTAAGGTGTTTCAGCATCTTATCTAATATCTACGGGTTCTATTGAATTCTAAAGAATATTTCAGACGTAAGTGTGTGTGTGTGTGTGTGTGTGTGTGTGTGTGTGTGTGTGTGTGTGTGTGTGTGTGTGTGTGATGAACTAATGGTTATGGTATTTGACAGATGATTCGTGACGGACAGGTGAAACCACTCTCTGAGATCCACATCTCACCCTATGACACATTTGGTGAGTGAGTTGCCTTAGCATTTGTAGATGTGAATGTAAGGCTAACTGTTTCACAAAAAATCCAAAAACGACAAACTGGTTATTGAAATTTTCTTATCACATTTTTGTTAATATTTTAAGCGTTCTTATCAGTAGAACAAAAACAATTGAGTGTGAATCAGATGAATAACTGATAAATAATGAACCCATATAATACTAATGAATTTGCGACCAAGCACTTCCGTCCTACGTAAACCTAGAAAAAGATTAAATGTTTCGGTAAATGATCACTACTTGTAACAGGAATAAGTGGGTGATGTTTAGGATTTTCATTAAGTTTTTCATGATTCTATAAACAGTTCAACATGTACACTTTATCATCAATAGAGGGGAAAAAACGATACCAACTCGATCACTGTGACCCAATCAGATACGAACAGAGAATATCAACTCGAGTCTACTTAGTTCCTTGGAAAACCATTGCTTTCAGCAATGATTCCCGGAGATTAATGTACTTGTGGTAGCCTAGTGAGACTGATGCCTAGTCGCGTTCCACAGTTTTACCTAATCTAAAAGTTTTACAAAAGTGTTAAACGTGCGTCTCACGAATACTGTCATGGCAGGTATAAAGTTTCCATGAATGAAGCGCTTACAGGTTTTTCACCTAAAACGTTACAGGGTGAGATGACTGAAACAAAACCAGAAAACACTTCTCTTATCTATAAAATGCAACTTTTACTGGTTGAAGGTACGGGATATAATCTACCTTTCTGTGGGTTGGCTGCAGTACTCTGCTGGTCACTTTGTAATACCGACCCGTCGTTGCCAACTCGTTGCCTCGAGCAATCACTATTTCACACTCATTTATGTTTTAGTAGTAATTTGATATATTTAGGAGAATTCCCATTCTCCTCTTACACACACATTGCGAAGAACATACCATATACAATTCAAAATAACATTAAAGAAGTATTGAAGGGAAGACTGAGACAATTTTGTTTCATAAATCATGAGCTGGGAGGAAGGTAATATGAGAGAATCACTTCAAAATACCTTTGAATCACAAATCAAAATTTTCAGGCATATGTAGATTCTTCACACACACCGCTACGGTCGTATACTGCACTCTTAGCAACTACTGAGTTACGATGCAATACATTCAGTAATATTATAATAACAATGATAATAGTAACAATAATAATGATAATAGTAATGATGATGATGATGATGATGATAATAATAATAATAATAATAATAATAATAATAATAATAATAATAATAATAATAATAATAATAATAATAATAAAATAATAATAATAATAACAATAATAATAATAATAATAATAATAATAATAATAATAATAATAATAATAATAATAATAATAATAATAATAATAATCACATATACCAACAGTAACGAACGATCTGTTGAAAACTGAACATCTGGCCAAGGAGTTTGTGCTGCTCCTGAACCGCACCATTCAGCACCCGCGCTGCCCCACCATGTTCACCCTCGTGGGAGACCAGTGCCTGGCCCTCTTTTTCGTCGGAAGTGTAAGTATCCACATTTTTTTCCCTTTTTTTTAAGTGTTTCATTGTTGGTAGATGAATGGAAATACTCCCGTGTTGCTTTGTAGCCTTTCTCTCTTCCTCTTCCCAAAATTTTGCTCTTACCTCCATTTTCTTGCGCACCTTATCATTTTCTTTCTTTATTAAACTGTGAAAACTATTGTATGAGACATTCTATATCTAGGCGGTTCGGTTTAAGTTTTGTACAGCGATGTTCATGCATGGTAAATCCACTCAACTGATTTTACATCAGGTGCCTTGCTTCGTCTACGCTTAGCCTGAGTTAGTGCGATTTTGTTGACCTTTTTTAGGAGGATAATTGGAGATCAAAGAAGCCATATAAATAAAGATTCACAGAGAATATGAAAAAAATAACAGCGAGCAGACAAGAAAATGAATCAATAAAGAACGAAATAACGACTACAATGAGTCGCATGTAGATAAACCATCGAAGCTTCTTAGTGCTAATTATGTTTATCAAAGACTAATGCTATGTAGGTAAGATTAGAGTCAGTGCTAAGCTAGGTTTAATAAAATCAGAGAGCATAACATGGACAACTGGGATAAGTTATCTTCATGTAAATCGATGAAATATTTAACCGTATGCTGAATAGCTGAATGGTGTTGGGTTTATTCTATCCAAGTGAGGAGTGCACTCTATCACCCATGCCTCAGTCCCCTTCTGTTTCTGCTCTCTTTATCTTTCCTTCTGCCTTTTATGGGGTAGCCAGGGTTTTTCCCTCAGGGATACCAGTGTCCCTGAGCTAGCTGGTTTGGTTGGCCTCTCGTAGAAAAATCCTTCACATCCGCTACCAGAGTTAGTGACAGAGGTCGAGGCTCTGGGCATGGTTGAGCCTCTAGCCATGACTCTGTTTTACTGGTGATCAGACTGTGCAGATCCCTCGGGTGCCAAAGCCTACCTACCTGTATGACTGATGCAGGAAAAATCCTGCGGGATTCCTGTTTCCTAGCAGGGATGGGAGGACCTCCTCACCCTATCTTCAATTTTGTGGATGCCGGTAGGGTTGCAGATGTGGCACCTGCCCGTTGTACCATTCCTAGGTTAAACTTTTGGAGGGTTCGAAATGTGGATTCCTGGGACATCCTGAGGATCATCGATTGCTTTATCTATCAAGTGAGCTCAGTAGGCTGAGGACGGATATGATGACAAGGAAACCTGGCAGTGGCGAGACCAGTAGCAAAGGATTTACTTACTACTGGTCTAGCATGAGCAATGGTCACCGTGTCAAGGGGGGTAGCCACAAACATTTCCAACAGACTACAGCTGTTCGTTGTAGAGATTACTCTGGCTGATGAGTTCATAATGTAACTAAGGCTAAAGCATAGTCTAGCCTTCTTGTCTGTTGTTGCAATGTATGCTCCTACCGAGATGTGTGAAATTGAAGAGAAGATGTTCTGCACCAAACGTGTCTCTGCAATGGATCAGTGTCGTGATGCACTCACTGTCTTGGGCGATTGCTATTACTGGCACCGAGATATGTCTTGGATCCCATGGCTCTGATATCAGAAACAACAAAAGCTCTTTCCTTTTGAATCTTGCAAGATTCAAAAGGTTATGAATTGCAGGTGTTTGGTATCAGAGACCAGTGCTGCACCGCTGGAATTTGTATAGCAATGGTAAACGGATAGCGAGGGAGTTTGACCATATCCTTGTTAGTACTTTTTGGAGAAACCTCCAGAACTGCAGGGGTTTTTTGTGATGCCAAATTCTGTATGACTGACCACAGGATTGCTGTTGCTACATTCAAGCTTCATATCAAGTCCCATAAGCCCGCAAGATTTGACCAAACTGTGTTTTATCTCGAAATGACATGTGACATCTGACATGTGTTCAGGAGTATATGGTTATATTTTCCATTCAGTTTGGAGTACTCTACACCTTCCAGGACACAGTGGAGCTATGGGATACCATCAAAAGCGAGACTCTTGAGGTTGTCAAGGACTGCGTTAGGTCATGGAGTAGCCTCGTCTTGGTAGAAACACTGTAAAATATTGAGAAGAGTCATGCTACCAGACTTGCTGGGAACCACGACCAGTACAGGCTAACAGAACAGCAGATGGTTGCCTCTTATCGACCGCAGATGGACACATGGCTCTTTGGGCTAAGTACATTGAGCAACTGTTCAGGTGGATCCTCCAGTCGAACGGCTCCAAACTGGAGGGTTACAGATGATTGATGCTGATCCAGCCATTAACCCTCCATTGATGATGCCAAAGAGGTTGTGGTAATGTTGAGGGGTGGAGTGGCACCTGGCATCTGTAACATCAGTGCCGAGCTGCTCAAAGCCGGGGGTGAGCCCATGATCCGTGGGATGCATACTGTCGTGACTGTTTAATAGCTTTCAGGTAACATTTCCCCTGACTGGAAAAAGGGGTTGGTCATTCCTATCTGGAAGGGGAAAGGGAACCGTTAGGACTGCAACAACTACTACGGTATAACATTGCTCAGCATACCGCGGAAGGTACTTGCCCATTTGCTGTTATACAGATCTGGAATTATCTGCTGAAACATCAGAGACGTGAACAGTCTAGGTTCATGCCCGGTAAGTCAACAACTGACCTCAACAACGGTCTTAGCATTGATCATACTGGTGAAGCGCCTACATGAGTTTCCACAAGAGATACTTGCAGCCTATGTCAATCTCAAGAAGGCGTTTGATTCAGTATATCGAGGGATAATCTAGGATGTTCTGCATCTCCTTGGGATTTCTACAAGGATTATGGGTCTATTAACTGGCCTGTACACCGGATTTATGAGTGCTGTGAAGTGTGGAGGGGGCTTGTCCTGCTTCTTTATTGTGAATACAGGAGTGAGGCATGGATACATGAGCAATTGCTTGGACTTGGCAGAGGCAGAGTTGTTGGCTAGAGGTAGCTTCACCAACATAAGTTGTCCAAGTGAGTCTGATACTTGTGGCGAGCGGTCAACTGGTTAATATATATATTATACTTCTCAGACCCGGGATTGGAAGGAAACTCAGATTATAGAAGTTAATATATTGTGTGGATATTTACAATGATTTCACGACACACGGTCTTTTCTCTGAGAAGTGTTTATAGTATGTCTCGTGGAAGATAACTTAGAGAACACTTCTGAGTCTCGAGAACAAACACGTTCACGGTACAACACACAAAAGTCCTCACACGCAGAACACCACGCAAAACCGGGGGAAGACCGGCCAGCGGCGGCCCAGATGGGTCTCCCCCAACCGCCTCACACCGCAGCTCGATTTCTTCTCTCTTCTGGTGCGGCCCACCGCGCCTCACGCCGCAGGAAACTGCCGACTCCGAGGCGTGGTCATGTGATGCAGGGATGGGTGTGTGTGTGTGATGCCTCAATCTTCAAGTACATTATTTTATCTCATATAGTGATGTCTTATAGACTACATCCTACTTAGAGAGTTTATATTATTATATTTTAGTAAATGTAACATCCTATACACCGCGTAGTGTAGTGGTAGCACGGTCGGCTCACAACCGAGAGGGCCCGGGTTCGATTCCCGGGCGCGGCGAGGCAAATGGGCGAATCTCTTAATGTGTATCTAGCCCCTGTTCATCTAGCAGCAAGCAGGTACGGGATGTAACTCGAGTGCTTGTGGCCTCGCCGTCACGGTGTGTAGTGTGTGACATACACACACACACACACACACACACCCAGCCACTGGGGGCACAAGCCAGTGCAACTCAGTGCCGGTCCCAAGCCCGGATAAATGGGGAGGGTTGCGTCATGGAAGGGCATCCGGCATAAAAATATCTGCCAACTCAATATGCGGAGCTCGTCAAAGACGAGTGATCCGAATAGCCGAAAGATGAAGATATATATATTTATATATATATATATATATATATATATATATATATATATATATATATATATATATATATATATATATATATATGTATATATATTTAAATACATGCAACTCCTTGTAGAGGACAAAGCTGTGTCAGCATTTCTGAAGTATTGCACCATCTTATAGAGATGTTGCATCAGATTATATTTGCATATATAAATACAATGAATTTCTACCTATCATGTCCCTAACATCGCTCGGTCACCTACAACATCGCGTCCTCGCGATGTCCTGAAGACATGTACCTATCCATGTTAAACTGGTGTACCCTCAGTGTCTTCTGGCTGTTGCTGGAGTTTTACTTTAAGATCATAATGCAATGACGTAACTTGTTTAAAACAACAGTACAGGGTCACGAAGACAATACAGAAGATGAGAATAGGTACAATCACAGTAGGAAAATGGACATAGGGACTAAGATACATGGGTAGAGATGTATGTATTGCATTGTTTTAATTTACATGGTGCTCTGCTGGCTCAGTTGCACCTAACGGTTCACTGAGTAACACGAAAACATCACGGCGCCTTTCAGCAATTGAAACAGTGTGCTCCTTACCTCAGAATTTAGCAAAAAACATTTGTTTTATGTCTCTCCCATTGTGCAAAGTGTGGTTTCCACTGCTTGTCTTTGCCCTTTTTATGTTGACTAGGACCTTCTACGCAGATGTCAGAACCTACACGTGCGTTTTGAACGGAGACAGGGACGTGCATGGCTACAAGGTCAGGAATGACATGACTTCCAACTACCGTAGCCTAAACAACTGTCCACATCCCTTGATGCAATAATTGTTCAGAAGTACCTGATGAATCTAGGTGTCTTTCGACAACAAAATCATCGAAATTTACTTCTAAAGTTGGTAAGCGTTCTCTGACCCTGTTTAGCGGGGAAATCCCGAAAAGTAGGAACGGTTTGGGTAGGAACATTCTCACCATAAGGCCCTTTTTGCCTGTTGTTAAGCGTGCATCAATTTAATCTTTTCGTACTTCAGGTTAGTCATTTCTGACGCCTCGAAGAAGATTAAAGAAAAGAGAACTACATAAAGACACACACAAATAACATTATTGTTATTATAGTTATATTTGATAGATAAATATAGATGAAAACATGTAACACAACAGAGAGTCACAAATTACACTACCAGATTTAAAGACTCAAATCACATTAGTCTTAATGCCAGAAAATGTGACGGCTTAGTAATATTTCATCATCAATAATTATGTCAACAAGTGATGTAATTACTTAAGTATTCATGTAGTGTCAGCTACTCTGTTGTTTTCTCACCTATACCTAAGGTTACTATGCGCTCCTCTTCGGTAGCAGCACTGCAGCAGGCGTCAAGTCAGCTTATGTCACCCTCACTAGTCCTTGAGAGGGTGGCGGGTACGGGGGGGGGGGGTAGTGCAGCTTCCACCCAGGCGCGCGCGGAGTTCAAGGGTCACTCGTCAGCTCCGCGATTCCCACGCCCGGACCAAAAGTACCACGCCCAATGCGTCCTAGCCAAGGATTCTATAATATCCTTGACTCCAGCCGACGTCGACCACGCCCTTCTAATACACTGAGGTTTTGGTGTAAATATATGTATTCAGGCTGAGTAGTTTCGTTACCCAGCCACCGGCAAATATAGCTGAAGTGGTGGTGGTGGTGTGTGTGCGTGTGGTTTCAAAGTACCATGAGTGCTGCAAAACAAGCCTTATGCAGGAGTGTCTTTGGAGTGATGAGACAGAGAGAAGCAGCAGCCAACGCTAAGTCACAACAAATTTGAGTCGTGCCAGCGATTTGGTCATTCAAGAGCAAGGTCACTCCCATCTCACTCCTCTCTTTCTCGTTTGTGTTCGCTCACTACCTTGTTTCACAATGTTTCGTTTTTCTGAGTTTCCTGGGTTTTTAATGTTTTCAGTGGTTCATCCCACGCTGTTTCACCATTTTATGTAAAGCTGGGATAGTTCACGAACGTAAATTGTTTAAGTAAAGTTTGAATATTTGTGGCGTGGGAAACTGATTAAAATTATGTATTATAGTTCTCATACCCGGGTTTGGAAGGAAACTCAGATTATAAAAGTTAATATATTATGTGATATTTACAATGATTTCATGACACACGGTCTTTTCTCGGAGAAGTGTTTAGTCTGTCTCGTGGAAGATAACTTAGAGAACACTTCTGAGTCTCGAGAACACACACGTTCACGGCACAACACACAAAAGTCCTCACACCTAGAACACCAAGCAAAACCGGGGGAAGACCGGCCAGCGGGGGCCGCCTCACACCGCTGCTCGATTTCTTCTCTCTTCTGGTGCGGCCCGCCGCGCCTCACGGCGCAGGAAACTGCTGACTCCGAGGCGTGGTCATGTGATGCAGGGATGGGTGCGTGTGTGTGATGCCTCAGTGTTTAAGTACATTATTTTATCTCATATAGTGATGTCTTATAAACTACATCCTACTTAGAGAGTTTATTTTATTATATTTTAGTAAATGTAACATCCTATAGATACAATAACAATTGAAATGCCTAGTTATATATATAAACACATGCAACTCCTTGTAGAAGACAAAGCTGTGTCAGCATTTCTGAAGTATTGCACCATCTTATAGAGATGTTGCATCAGATTATATTTACATATATAAATAAATACAATTAATTTCTACCTATCATGTCCCTAACAGTCATTGTGGAGCCTCTGTTGGCAATACTGCAGATTAGAGATCTTGTTTTTGCCGATGATGCAGTAATATTTGCAGTTACTGGAAATTATGGTAATGGCTCTAGAGGCACTGCATGAGAAGACGAAGCACTTAGTAATTCGGATTTTCTGGCCCAAGACAAAGGGTAAGGTGTTTAGATGCTTACTTGATGAAACAGTTTAGTATTTTCATGCATGTGGCGAGGACATTGAGATCTCGGAAAACATCACACACCTTGGTAGTGTAGTGCGTAACTACGGTTGGTCGAGCCAGGGAGTCATATGACGGAATGTCCTGGCCCACGGCGTTATGGACTCGCTCAACATGTATATTTGACATTGTTGGTACCTATGCAGACGGACGAAGATTCGGATCTTCAAATCGCTGGTGATCCCTGTCTTACTCTTTGGTTGTGAGACATGGACAATGAACACCGACCTTAAGAGACAAATTGATGTTTTCACATAATCATGGGGTACCACTGGTACGACTTTGTGTCAAATTCGCGATTGGTCATTGACACTGATTTGAGGTCAATTTCCAGCATAGTCTGTCAACGTCAACTGCGTTGACGGCCTGATATTCGGCACGGAGGAGGCCAAGGGAACACCAACATAATTCATGGTTGCAGCAAGTCAATGCCTCTTGCTGGGAGCTACTCGGTATGGGAAGGGAGTATGCATAGAGACTCGGGAGACGTAACCACCAGGAGTGGTGCCATAGGGTAGGCGAGGCGATGCACCCCTCGGCGTATGGCCACCATGATTGATTAATTGATTGATGAATAGCTGCGTTTGTAAAGTAGTAAAAATGAACAGAGTAAATCTATAACATTAGGTAATTATCACCGTAATCCTTCACCCAGCGTCATTGAATATCTTGTGCTTGTTAATTATGGACACCCTTCCTTCTTGAACAAGGTTTTAAAATCAATACTCAAATATGTACCTATACATCTATTGCTACTGACTATATCACGGAGCCTAGTAGACTATGAGCACTTCAAATATAAGAATTCTGCCAAGATGAATAAGTAAGGATGAGAGTGACTGAAGACCGGTTAGTGTTTACTGTAAACATTCTCTACATTACGACCACTACTTTGGAGAAATAGACACATTTTGCAGTTTTATCACCCTGAGAAATACTGTATCAACAGGCCAGAATTAGCATTGACGAAATCATCATGAATC
>CM035223.1:10781102-10782836 GCA_020233015.1 Callinectes sapidus
ACTCAACAGTCGCTTTCTACACTGCGCTGTCTTCTTTGCTCACATACGAGTATAATAAAAGTTGAAACATCTCACATCCAACTAAAACAAGTCCTACCAAAACCACTCCATTAATTAAACGGGATGGAATCAAAAGCTTTTCTTCTTATGAAATCCTTTCCTGTGACTGTCTTCAACCTCTCTTTCATCGCCTCTATGTTATACCTAACTAGCTTCTTCACGCTAACCACTCGTCTGATCTTGCTAACTGCATGCATCCCCTCCTCCCACAACCTCGCTCCACAAGACTTTTATTCCTTCTCTCACCCCTATTCAGTCCACCTATCAAATCTAAAAGAAAACAAATATGATCAATCATTCGTCCCTTTCTTTATTTACTTACGCCGCCACGGTGCAGTGGCTAGCGCGTCTGGCTGCGAATCCGTGGGCCCGAGTTCGATCCCGGACAAGGACGGCGCGGACCTCACCCAGGCTTTCATCCTTCACTGGTCGATAAATGGGTACCTAGGGCAACCTAGGGAAGGTAAACTGTGGAAACCCGGGTTTCATGCTGGCCCCATGTCCCGGGGTAAGGGACTTTTCCACCACAGGCTCAAAGGCCAAGGAGACGGGAGATGAGCGCCCGCAGCTACGCGCTGATACAGCGTAAGCCCCCCACTTTACTTTACTTTATTTACTTGATAATGGAACTCCCTGTCTACTTTTGTATTTATTCTTTTCTATGATGAACTTTTCAAAAGGGAAGTGTCAAGACGCATATTCGCGAAGTTTTAGTGACCAGTTTTTACTCTTTTGGGCCTGGCACCTCAGTGGGCATATATATATATATATATATATATATATATATATATATATATATATATATATATATATATATATATATATATATATATATATATAAACCCATCGATATAACGGACCTCGATATTTTATGTAAGAGGGGGAAGCCGGCCAAGAGCAACAAAAAATAACAAAAATTAAAAGCCCACTAATTTCCAGTTTCCTGATATACAAGGATAGGATA
This sequence comes from Callinectes sapidus, assembly GCA_020233015.1. Lineage (NCBI taxonomy): Eukaryota > Metazoa > Arthropoda > Malacostraca > Decapoda > Portunidae > Callinectes > Callinectes sapidus. The sequence goes on from CM035223.1 coordinate 10,782,127, forward strand.
TCAGATACAGTATAGGACAAATAATTTAATCGGCCCATCTCTGTCTTCGTCCAGTTCAACCACCAATTCGGTCCATTTATATGACCAACTCAGACCGTCGCCTCAAAAACTTCGGACCATATATTAGTAACTAATGGCAATAGTAGTAGTCTTGGTCATCCTCTTTTAGAGATTTTGGTGAAACTTTTGCTGTAGCCCTAGACATATCAAAAGCTTTTGATAGAGTCTGGCACAAAGCTTTAATTTCCAAACTACCCTCCTTTGGCTTCTATCCTTCTCTCTGCAACTTCATCTCAAGTTTCCTTTCTGATCGTTCTATTGCTGCTGTGGTAGACGGTCACTGTTCTTCCCCTAAATCTATCAACAGTGGTGTTCCTCAAGGATCTGTCCTATCACCCACTCTCTTCCTATTATTCATCAATGATCTTCTAAACCAAACTTCTTGCCCTATCCACTCCTATGCTGATGATACCACCTTGCACTTTTCCACGTCTTTCCATAGACGTCCAACCCTTCAGGAAGTACACAGCTCACGCGGGGAAGCCTCAGAACGCCTAACTTCTGGTCTTTCTAAAATTTCTGATTGAGGCAAAGCCAACCATGTGTTGTTCAATGCCTCAAAAACTCAATTCCTCCACCTATCAACTCGACACAACCTTCCAAATAACTATCCCCTCTTCTTCAATGACACTCAACTGTCCCCTTCTCCT
>CM035223.1:10784030-10823305 GCA_020233015.1 Callinectes sapidus
TATATATATATATATATATATATATCTATATATATATATATCTATATATATATATATATATATATATATATATATATATATATATATATATATATTCATATAAGAGGGAGAAGTTGGCCAAGGGCAACGAAAATAGTTAAAAGAAAAAACAAAAAAAACTAGCACTATTATTGCCTGTCCCTCGAAAGGTCAATAGAGTTAGTCGAAAGTCAGAGACAAATGTCTTCAAACCCTTCTCTTAAAAAGAGTCAAGTCAGAGGAAATTGGAAATACAGAGGTAAGTATAGAATTTTAGAATTTAGCATAAAAATGGCGATAGAAGATGGGATGAAGCCATGATCCGTGTGTTGCATGCTGTGTTGTGGAGGGGGCATGTCTAGTTTTTCTCCTGTGAAAATGGGAGTGAGGCAGGGATATAATCTTGCGTCATCACTTACATGAACTGAGTTTCTATAAAATCGTTGTAAGTTTATCTTTTTAAACATGACAATTATTTTATATCCATTAAATCATTACTAAGATACCTTGATAATAGTACTTTCTTCTATAAACTGATGCTATTTCGTTAATTTATGTGATTCGCTTTTTTTTATATAGGCACTAGTATTTTCCTTTGTATAGACCCATATTAAAAGCATTTACTTCTGCTAATTCATGGTGTTTGGTCACGAAATGTGATGCTCTCTTGTTACTTTATAGATATGTGGTTAGTAGCTCTTGCGGTGTCATGGCTACGTGCGGTGGCGGTACTGTTAATTATTTCAAGTCCATAGCAGAAAATTTAAAAAAAAGATGCTGCTGCTCATGATCTGTTAAGAACACACGGTGTTCTTTCCAGGAACATTGAGAGTCCCACATGCCAAAGGCCCTGTGTATATCGCAATGAGCGTTGGCACTCCACTAATAGCCACGTGGTCCCCCCCAAATAGAAAAAGACGATATTGTTCGTTCACAATCTCCGATTGTAAGGGAACATTTCCAAAGACCACCCACACTCCGCCCTGGAAGACTGCTCTCTTCATTAACCGCTGGGTCAGCAAATCGTGGAATCATGGAACTGTGCTGAAACATCTGGGAAACATCAGTGGATTGCAGATCTTTCTGCAGTGAAGTAGCCGAGTTTTGGTTTGAAGACCAGGACATCATTGGTGGAGATATAGTGGAGATAGATGAAACGGTATTTTTTTACCTTTTCACCAGTCTCAAGTTGGCTTTTCATACCCCTCCCATCGGTTAGAACTTTCCATTGTGAGCAATTTGAGCCCCATATATAGCTCCCGCAAATCATTTATATTGGCGCCAAAGATTTTTGAAGATTTACCTAACTTGCTGTCAGACGCGACTGGCCAGCCTATCACACCCATAAGTTTACTGTCTAAGAGGGTAACTAACCGTTGGTATGCGTGAATTCGTTCGTACATGCGTGTGTCACATTCTGCGCAGGCGCCAAAATTAGTCACAGTGATTGGTTCTTGGTTTGTCAAGGGCCAATAAAAAAATAATAAAATACATATTGAATTCTGCCAATAACAACTTCTTGAGGACGGAAACGCGGCTCAGTTTGAAATATCTGAATCAGTCTTGAAAGATGTCTAGCTGTGAGAGGAGTGTCGTGCATTACAAGATGATGTCCAATAAGATAAAGAATTTGGGTTAATATGTAGATCTTGACTTGCTAATTTGTAAGGTAAATAACTTCTCCATATATTATATAAGCTGTGAATAGTGTGAAAATTATATCGGTTTCTTGTTAAAATAACTTTTAGGTTAAGTTATGGTTAGGGTAGGTTAAGTTTGAGCCCTGCAGTGCTAGGTTAGATTAGGTTTGAGCCCCACAAGGTTAAGCTTAGAGCCCTGCTGGCCGCGGATGGTAGTTTCATCGTAGAGGTGAGGTTATTTACTTCATTTTGAATGGTTGTATGACATGATTAATAACTTCAGTTGGCACATTATTAATTTCTAACGATTTAGTGATAATTTTGGGAGTACGGGCGAGGCTGAAACTTGCTCCTTTGCCAACCTGGGTTTGGCAGAGCGTTTTATCGTGTGGATAAGATTATTTACCTCATTTTGAATGCTTATATGACATAATTAACTATCTTAGCTCGCACATTATTGAATTTTGATTATTTAGTGATTTTGGGGGTAAGGGCGAGACCGAAACTTACTCCTTTGACGAGCATCATCGGTGCTTGTTTTGTCTCTCTCATTGGCGAGAACAAAACTAATTTTCTCTGGTAGATTTCGGTCTGTTTTGAATTAATCTGTCTGTTGTTTTTGTCGCAAATCATTAGTTTCGGGGTTGGGGGGAGGGACAAAAATAAATCTACTGATTTCCAAGGAAAAAAACAATCGCTCAACATTCTTGACCTCTTTCCTAACCTCTAATCCTTCTCCTTATGCTGTGACCCTTTCTTCTCCGTTGGGTCTTCCGATCACAATTTCATATCTGTATCTTGTCCTATCTCTCCAATTCCTCCTCAGGATCCTCCAAAGCGAAGGTGCCTTTGACGTTTTGCCTCTGCTAGTTGGGGGAGACCTGAGGAGATATTATGCTGACATTCCTTAGAATGATTACTGCTTCCGTGTCTGGTACCCGTCTCTGTGTGCTGAGCGCATTACAGAGGTGATAGTGTCTGGCACAGAGGCGTACATTCCTCATTCTTTCTCTCGACCAAAAACTTCCAAACCCTGGTTTAACACAGCTTGCTCTCGTGCTATTCATAATAAAGAGGTGGTGTACAATAGGTACTTGAGCCTTCCATCACCTGAGTCTCACCCGCTTTATATTTCTGCCCGAAATCATGCCAAGTCTGTTCTTCAACTTGCCAAAAACTCCTTCATCCACAGAAAGTGTCAAAATCTTAACAGATCTAACTCCCCTCGAGACTTCTGGTATCTAGCCAAAAACATCTCCAACAACTTTACTTATTCATCTTTCCCTCCTTTAGTTCAACCTGATGGCACTAATGCCATCTCATCTATCTCTAAAGCTGAACTCTTCTCTCAAACCTTTGCAAACAACTCTACCTTGGATGATTCCGGGCTTGTTCCTCCCTCTCCTCCCCTCCTTTCCATGCCCTCGCTTATGGACCTGATGGGGTCCCTCCTATTGTTCCCCGAAATTGTGCCTCCGTGCTTGCACCTTGCCTACTCAAACTCTTTCAACTCTGTCTATCTACATCTACCTTTTCTTCTTGCTGGAAGTTTGGCTACATTCAGCCTGTTCCTAAAAAGGGTGACCGTTCTAATCCTTTAAACTACCGTCCTATTGCTTTAGTCTCTTGCTTATCTAAAAATTTTGAATCTATTCTTAACATGAAGATTCTTGTTTAAGAATCTTCTTGTTAAGAATAGATTCAAAATTTTCTATCTAACCGACAGTATGGCTCCCGGCAAGGCCGCTCTACTGGAGATCTTCTGGCTTTCCTTACTGAGCCTTGGTCCTCCTCTTTTAGAGATTTTGGTGAAACCTTTGCTGTCGCAGACTCTATCAAAAGCTTTCGATAGAGTCTGGCACAAAGCTTTAATTTCCAAACTACCCTCCTACGGCTTCTATCCTTCACTCTGCAACTTCATCTCAAGTTTCCTTTCTGATCGTTCTATTGCAGCTGTACTAGACGGTCATTGTTCTTCTAAATCTATTAACAGTGGTGTTACTCAGGGTTCTGTCCTATCACTCACTCTTCCTATTATTCATCAATGATCTTCTAAACCAAACTTCTTGTCCTATCCACTCCTATGCTAATGATACCCCTCCTTGCACTTTTGTACGTCTTTCTATAGACAACCAACCATTCAGGAAGTATAAAGCTCACGCAGGGAAGCCTCAGAACGCCTAACTTCTGATCTCTCTTAAATTTCTGATTGGGGCAAAGCAAACTTAGTGTTGTTCAATGCCTCAAAAACTCAATTCCTCCACTTATCAACTCAACACAACCTTCCAAATAACTATCCCCCCTTCTTCAATGACACTCAATTGTCCCCTTCATCTACACTGAACATTCTCGGTCTATCCTTAACTTACGTACAATCTAAACTGGAAACTTTACATCTCTCTAGCTAAAACAGCTTCTATGAAGTTAGGTGTTCTGAGCCGTCTCCGCCAGTTTTACTCATCTCCCCAACTGCTAACTCTATACAGCGGCCTTATCCGTCCATGTTTGGGGAGGCTCCACTCATACAGCTTTATTGAACAGGGTGGAATCCAAAGCTTTTCGTGTTATGAACTCCTCTCCTCTGACTGAGTTTCTTCAGCCTTTTTCTCATCGCCGCAATGTTGCCTCTCTTGCTATCTTTTACCGCTATTTTCATGCTAACTGCTCTTCTGATCTCGCTAACTGCGTGCCTCCCCTGCTCCCGCGGCCTCGCTGCACAAGACTTGCCTCTTCCTCTCACCCCTATTCTGTCCACCTCTCTAATGCAAGAGTAAACCAGTATTCTCAGTCCTTCATCCCTTTTTCTGGTGAACTTGGGAACTCTCTCCCTGCTTTTGTATTTCCACCTGCCTATGACTTGAACTCTTTCAAGAGAGAGGTATCAAGACATTTATCCCATTCTTTTGGCCATTGATTTATAACTTTCCCAGGGACCGGCACCTCAGTGGGCTTTTTTTTTTTTTTTTTTTTTTTGTATGATTTTTGTTGCCCTTGATCCCCTTCTTCATAAGAAAAAAGATTAATTCAAAACACACCTAAATCTACCAGGGAAAAATAGTTAAATTTTATCAACAGAGCCACAACCACTTTGTACATCCAAACACCCACGAGATTCTTTCCACAAACAAATACAAACAAACATCTACAGTTATACAGTTACAGTTCCAAAAATACGAACCACATTTGACCCACATAATACTTATCCTCATACAGTACAATATTCTTGCCTCACCCTCGCTATCATGCATGCTTCCACCACTCTTCGATGCACTTGTTGTGCCATTACCTGCGCAGGAAAACCACAAGGCCCAAACCTTAATTCATGTTGGTGTCCTTCATCCTAATACAAAAGGCATCAAACCACATCATGCACCTCCTACACGCTACCACCACCACCACCACCACCACCATTTTCTGCCAGTTGGCCACACTCTCGTCACAGAAGCCACACGCACTCACCACCAATGAAACCACATCATGCACCTCTTACAACACGCCACCACCACCACCATCACTGCCATCATCCATAACAATTCTCTTTTGGATTTCCAAATTATGTTACCAAAAGAAATAAAAGAATCTTAGTAACGGGTTCCACGAAATTCGCGCGCGCGCACACACACCTCTGGGCACACAGTCTGAGCAAACCGCATCATTAGAATCCCAATTACAGTACAAAGAGAAGGTACCACTTCATTTACGCTTTATAGCTCCCAATTAGTCTGAATTAGTGTCAGAGGAACACTTGAAGCTGGTGGGGGAAGGACGATTGATCCTGCATGACAAAAAAATGTATTGTATTCCTCAACCATATCTAAATCACCTTGTCTGGCAGTCACACACACACACACACACACACACACACACACACACACCACGTAGTGTAATGGTCAACACGCTTGGCTCACAACCGAGAGGACCCGGGTTTGAGTCCCGGGAGCGGCGAGGCAAATGGGCAAACCTCTTAGCCCCCTGTCATACTAGTTGCCTTCCATGCTTTCCAATGGACGCTTTCACACTAGGCAACTGCAGTGTCTCGACCGGGCAACTTCCGGGACACTAAAATTTCGGTGTCTCACTTCCGCAACTAGTGGCAGACACCGCCACTCACTGTAGAGCATGGTTTTGAATGGACGCTTTCACACTACGCCACCAGTGTCCGCCACCGCCGCTCACTGGCCAGCCTATCATGCTCAGTGACGGTCAGTTTCTCGTCTGGTGAAATACATTCTCTCAACTTTGTTGTAGTGTGTGTGTGTGTGTGTGTGTGTGTGTGTGTGTGTGTGTGTGTGTGTGTGTGTGTGTGTGTGTGTGTGTGTGTGTGTCGCTGAAGGATATGAGCGGAGAATATAGCGTACTGTGACAGCCGGTCATTAACAATGGGGGTGACACAGCCTGCCCTGCTCCTCCTGCCGATGGTAATGGCACTTCCCTCATACAGTTCACACCGCCGATCACTGCTCGAGACACAACAATGACGTGCCTTAAGGGAAAATAGAAGCAATTCAAAATTCAATGATTCTGTAAAGGCGTACGTGATTCCCGATTAAGGATTTAAAGGGGTTATTCAAGAGACAAAGAAAGGAAATGCAATGTACAACGTAGGTTTTCCTATTAATGAGAAGTGTTATGAAGATGATAGCATCAAATGGAATGAGTTACAAATTAGTGCCAAGTCTCATCCAGATGATAATTCAACCGGTGTATTATTTGAGGTCAGAATTGAGGAATGTGTTATTGGATGTTCCTGGGATGTATTGACCAGCGTATCATCATCTGCTATTTATTTTCTAACGAAGCTTCGATATGGATGTAAAAAACTGTGACACGAACTATGTATCAGATAATGGAGATGACGATGACACATCAGGATCGTGCGTAGAGTCACCCTACAATGGCAAAACATCAACAGGACAACCACCACCACCACCACCACCACCACCACCACCACCAACAACAACAACAACAACAACAACTACTACTACTACTACTGTACTACTGCTACTACCACTGCTGCTGTTTAAAATTTCGCAACTCGTAGAACGTCAGCCAGTACCTCGCCCACAGCTGCAATCACTGTACTGAAAAAAATGTCCTATGATCTGGTGGGTGTGGTGGGGATAGTAGCGAAGTAGTTGTTATGAAATGGAGCAACGACGAGTCTAGCTTTGAATTGAGAAAGAGAGAGGGAAGAGGGTCATTTAATAGGGGTGTGGATGAGTACGTACAGCAGAGTATGGAGTGTACAGATGAGGTTGCTTCTGGAGGAATGGAACTATGTATATATGGGGCCACGATGAAGAGAGGAGGCAGGACTCATACTTACAGAGATCCTTAAGTAAGTACCTTCTTTTTATACGAATTTCTACTCTCCAAATCCATCTTTATCTCTTGAAATTGGTATTGTACTTTAGCCATTATTTCATCACAAGTAAATTTGAAGCTGCTAATGAGATAATGGCTCCAGTATGACATCAATTTCAGGAGGTTAAGATGGATTTTAAGACTATAAAATTGGTCTAGAAAAAAGTTACATACTTGAATCTTTGTCATTACAGTGGCTATCAGGCAGGAGTCGCATTGTGTAGAGTGTAGTGAGCTTTTAATGTGTCCTTATTTAGCTACTGAGCTGCTCTCCACCACAAGTGTGTAGCCATGATGTGTGTTTGTGTACATAAAGGAAAATGCGCGCGCACACACACACACACACACACACACACACACACACACACACACACACACAGCGTTTCCTTGTAGATATCGTAATATGTAGTCTTCCTTTCACTCTCCTTGCATCACGCCTGACATTGTTATCAGGACAGCTTTCCCACTGTTCAATGTAAATTGTTCACATTGACGAATAAAACATACCACAATGGCTATTTATGTTATTGATTACTTTACCGGATAAAGCAGTTACTGTAGTTTGGAGTGAGTGTAAATTTTATGAGGCAGTGAGCAGATGTTGTTTCAGGAATAGTCTTGGCCTGAAGTGCTGCACAGACCAAGATAAGGAAACAATGCCACTGGTGCTGTGTTCACTCAAGACTACTGCTGTGGAGAGCTGTTACGGTGCAGGAAAGTCATTTACTGTCAACTTGTCAGTATACAAATGCTGAGGTGACTATAGTGTGGGCATACAAACGAATATTCATATTCTAGTGTCAGAAACAGAAGTTTGAGTGAATCTATTAAAATTTAGATAAAGGGTAGATGGTGGTCTCCTCCACCCGTCCCAACCTCTCTCTCTCCCAAACTCAAACACACAAAAAGTTTTAAACCATGTCTGAGGAGGAGGAGGAGGAGGAGGAGGAGGAATACAAAGGAATACAAAGGAGGGCCAAGCAGCAGCAGACCTTATGGTCCTTTCGAGGCTGCTTGGTTACTACTGCTAACTATCTACAGGGAAGAGAGACAGGACAGTACAGGAGAAGGCTCCTCCCCACCCACCACTCCCTCCAGCTTTCGCTGGCATGGAAAATAGCTTGGAAAAGTACCATGCAGTATGGAAAAACTAGCATGGAATTTTCACAGGAAAGGATGAAAGGAAATTTTGATATTCACCTTACAATAGTGAACTCTACATGTCTATCTGAAAAAGAAAAGAGACACAGAAACCATGACATTAATAGAAGATACGTGTTAAGATTATTTGGACAAGAAGAGAGCTTATTAGGGGTTAGCTTTTAAATATTTATCAATTTTGTTTCAGAATGATGGAACACAGCTGCTGTTTACAATTTCAGAGGGCAGCTTATTCCAGGTGTTAACAATTCGGTTAAAGAAAAAGTACTTATCCTCGTGAGATTTAAAGCGCTTAGGTATAATTTTGCAACCATTATTTCTTGTTTTTGAGTTATCAATGTTAAAATACTTATTAACGTTAAGATTACTATATCCTTTAAAATTTTTGAAAACTTCGATTAGGTCTCCTCTTATCCTGCGCTTTGTTAAGCTAAAATAGGTTTAATTCTTCCAGTCGTTCCTCATATCTATGTCTTATTTTTCAGTCTTGGAATAATTTTGGTGACTCTGCGTTGTATTTTTTCCAGTTTTTCCATGTCTTTTCTGTAATATGGTGACCAGAACTGCACACAATGTTCGAGTTTAGGACGCACCAATGAGTTATATAAAGCAAGTATGACCTTTTCAGATTTAAATTCAAAGATTCTACCAATTAACCCTACTAATTTATTTGCCGTTTTCACTGTTTCTGTGCAGTGTTGGCTCGGCTTAAGATCCTTTGATACCACAACGCCAAGATCTACTTCTTTTTCTGTACTTGCCAGAGGCACATTTTTCATCAAGTATTTAGCTTGGACATTGTTGTTTCCGATATGAAGGACCTTGCACTTTTCTACATTAAATTTCATCTGCCATTTTTCTGCCCAGCATGCTAATTTGTTGAGGTCACTCTGTAATTCTTGCCATTGTGACGCTGACTCTACTTTACTCATTATTTTGGTGTCTGCGAATTTACTTAAGTGCAGTTTATGCCTTCATCAATATCATTGATGTATATTATGAAAAGTACTGGACCTAAAACAGAGCCTTGAGGAACACCGCTATTTACTTTATGCCACTCTGACTCTTTTCCGTTGATAAAACGTTGTTTTCTGTCAGAGAGCCAATCTTCCAGCCATTTCAGGGTATTTCCGGCTATGCTGTGAGCTTTTATTTTACTCATTAGCTTCTTGTGTGGGACAGTGTCGAAAGCTTACTGGAAATCAAGGTACATAATGTCCACTGCTTTTGTCTCGTCATACGAGTTAAGTATTTCATAAAAGAAGTCTAGTAAATTTGTTAGGCAGGAGTGCCTGTTTCTGACTCCGTGTTGGGAGTCTTTTATTATTTCGTTCTCCTCTAGGAACGTGACAATCTTATTTCTAATTACCGTTTCCATCAGCTTGCACACTACCAAAGTAAAACTGATTGCCCTGTAATTTCCTGGGAGTGATTTATTCCTTTTTTTGAAAATGGGCGTGACATTTGCTAGCTTCCATTCACTGGGGACTTTCCCTGCTAGTAACGTTTTATTAAATAAAGTTGTGAGTGGTTTCACGACCTCATTTTTGTTTCCTTAAGAAGCCTGGGTGATATTTTATCTGACCCAGGTGTTTTGTTTATGTTCATGCTGTTCATGACTGAGAGGATTTCATTTTCTGTGATTATGAAGTTAGGCAGTGGACCCTGTGTCTGGGGCGCGACGGTAGGCAGATTACTGTGAAGATCCTCAGTCCTGAAGGCTGTTGAAAAGTAATTGTTAAGGGTGTTTGCCATGTCTACTTCGTTGTCTATTTGTTTACCATTTTCCATTAATGGACCAATTGTTGATATTAAAACCCTTTTAGTTTTTACCTAACTAAAATTCTTTTGGGTTTGTCTTGCAGGAGTTTGCTATCTGAGCTTCAACAGATTTCTTGCTGTGCCTCATCAGTTTTTTCGATTGTCTGCGCAATCTGTCATGTGCTAATTTGTCATTTTCGTGATGTGTTAATTTATATTTGTGGTATGCCTCTTTCTTTGCTACAAGACAGCATCTGATTTCATTGTTCCACCATTTCTTTTTTGTGTTTTTAATGTTTCTTCTGTTACATAGCGGTACACACAAATTTGCTGTTTCTTTTATCGTTGTAGCTAACGCTTCCCATGCTTTGTTTACGTCTCGTGTTTCCAGCAATGTATTCCAGTTTATGGATGCAAGCTGCATGCGGAGGCTGTCATAGTTTGCACGCCGATAATCAGGCACTTTTTCTTTATTTTCGTTTACCTTAGTTTTATTAAAGTTAATGGTAAAGATAAACTATGATGACCGCTACTGCGAACTCCTTATCTAACTTTTAGGTCTTTGACTGTGTACTCATCATTAGTGAGAACAATATCAAGAATATTGTTTCCTCTCGTCGGGTGCATGACGTGTTGGTGGAGTGAGCTTTCTAGTAAACTAGTGTAGAGCTGCCGACCTGTATGAACAGAGAATGGTTCGCCCCACCTCGTGACTGGGAGGTTAAAGTCCCCCATTATTATGTAATTATTTGCGCAGCAAATGTCCGCTATTTGTTCACATACTTGTTCGTCTATAGCGGGTGACTGGGCTGGAGGGCGATAGAAGAGACCTTATGTTATTTTTTGTGACTTATTTTCTATATGAATGAAAGTGAAATCAATGTTTGCAATGGCTGGTGTCTGCATCAAACGTGAATTACGATTACTTTTAACATATAACATTACACCGCCTCCTGTACGGTGAGATCTCTCGCAACTAAAAGAGTTATAGCCGGGAAGTGAGTACTCGGCCAGGTAGTCTCTGTGCGCTGAATTTATCCATGTTTCGGTGATACCTATGACGTCGTAGTTTTCTTCGTATATAAGATATCGCAGCTCATCAAATTTACTTCGCAAACTACGAGCATTAAAATAACAAGCTCTGATCTTATCTGAATGTGTGTATGTGCTTGCTGCATTTTCTACGAAGCTGGTGTTTCCGCTACCGCTCGCCAGTTTTTTGGTCTGAGGAGGTAAACATTGTTATTTAGTAGTCTCCCCATCCTCGCGGCACCCACGGAGTTCAAGTGAAAGCCGTCTTTCTGAAAGAGCCTGTGTTCATTATAAAAGTCATTCCACATATCAATAAATTCTACGTTTTCCTGTTGGCAGAGTCTTCAATCTGTTATTAGTACTGAAGGCGATGTTATAGAAGCGAGCGTCAGCCTTAATCCTCGGGAGAATGCCTGAAATTATAATATTTCTGGGTTTAGTTTTGTACTTCTGTATCAATTCCTTGTATTTCGCCATCAGTTCTTCTGAGAATGACATAAAGTGTGTTACTAGAGGCGTCCTTTGTCACGTCGTCAATCGAGGCTGTAATGTCTTTTAGAGAGGTTCCAGGAAAGCAATATCTCCGTCTACGGGAGGGGACACGCCCACAAAACTCCTCTAACTGACCTCGCACAATCGAGTCGCCAGCGAGTCTTGTTTCCTCATGGACGTCCACCTGATCGCTGAAAATGGAAAAACGATTAAAGGTGGTGGGGGTAGATGGCTGCGTCGTGTGTTTCTCCTTGCCCCATACCTGACAGGTGTGAATGCTGCATCCTGTAGGGGGGAAGATTGTAGGGGTGAGGGTGAAGTACCTGGGGCGCCTGGTGTGGCAGCAGTAGGAGGTCCATGGCTGGTTCCAACATTTTCTGCTACAAAGTCTTGCAAAGTTTCAAATCGAGTTTTTAGTTCAGTGTATCTTTTGTTTCCTTCTTCCACAATTTCCTCAAGGCGTGTCCGTGTGTCCTGCAAAGAGTCAAGATTATTTTTAAGTTCTGCATACCTCTTGTTTCCTTCTTCCACCGCTATTTCAAAGTGAGAACGTAGGTCACACAGCCTACAGATAGGGCGAGAAAAAAAAATGAACGAAGTACTGCCGAGCGAAACGCCCACTGCACTCACTACACGTTTTCAAGTCAGAAGGCATTTTTAGTACAGTGAATAGAAGATTCTAGGAAAACGAAAGTGGCGACGGTAGGAGAGCTGTCAAGGCAGAAATGAACAGTAATTATCGGATTAGTGACTGATGGGCGCGGCGGTCTTAATCCTGTCTCTAGGGGTGGGGCAGTCCATAAAGGTGTGGCTTAAGTTGTTCCCTTGGGAATATCAACTAGAATTTAGCAGGGAAACCTGTGGCATACAATACACAAAAGTGCCCAACAACAAACACAAAACAGGGTTATTACGGTACTGTACCAAGCTACAAGTACAAAAAGTACGAAGTTGTTACAGAGAACAGACGAACAGGTAAGAGCAGACGAAGTCCTATTTACTGACAGAGAAGAACAATCAACAATGTTACACAGTGTTTGCGTCAAGAAGTGTTGTATAATATGTATGAAAACTCTAAATTATAAGGAATGAGAAAAGGTAAGTCGAGCAAAAATTTCAAGAACTTAGCGCGGTCGCTGGTAGGTGGATGCCGGGCTCCGGGCCGGAGGTCAGAGGTCAAGGACGTCTGCACTTCAAAAAGTAGGAGGAGGAGGAGGCATTCCTGATCACCCCATTAAAAGAAGTTTCGACTCAACAAACCAAAATATACCCAAACCATCTCTTGCACTCGATTTGAACCCTAGCGGGCAGGACTGATACCTGACGGAAATTCGTCTGCTAAACGGATGGCGGGAAATCACCACGGACGTGACGTCACCCATCGGAAACTTTTCCGATTTCTGTATTGTGCTTATAATTGTTGTTATACACGTACTTATCATGTTAAGATTGAGGGGTAAAACAGAACAAGGAAGTTCGTCTTAACCACCAATTTCTTTGAGGTAGAATAAAAATTACGTACATTTGTACCCGGGCTGGGAATGAAACTTGTGCACTTCGGGCTGATTCTCTCTAACCTTACTGATCAAGAATTATAAAATACATGGACAAAATATTGCCTTGGAAGATGTTGATATATCTAAAAGCCAAACTGCAGTTCATTTTATCCCATATCCCCTATGTGTGACTTTATTATATATTTATTATATATTTATTTATTATATTATTATTTTTCAGATCATGCCACCTCAACCACACTTTCAGGAAAAGTGGCTGTCAGATGACAATTTCAAATTATGGTTGGGAAGAGTGCCTGGCTCTTCTACCAAGGTATACTGTAACTTCTGCCACAAACATCTAGGCGCTGAGATAACATCTCTGAAACGTCATAGGCTGTCAAAACAGCATGCGGCCCTCGAGACGCATCAACGAAGCCGGAATATCTGCAGAGGAAGATGATGTGACGGATGAAGAAAGGGGGTTGCCAGATGCTGCAGCATCAAATAGCGCTTGTTTCTTAAATTCTCTTATTTACGATAGTTTCTGGTGTTTTGTAGCCTTCCATGTCGTTCTCTCTTCTCTTTTGAAAGAAAACGAGGTCGAAGGAAATTATACGTCACTATCAATGTTCACCACCAGCTTTGGCTTTCCTCTCCTTTCACTGACCATCCTGGTGAACTTGCCTATAACTTTGCTAGGATCACCTGAAGATCCGCCACCCCTGGTTATTTCAAGCTTAACTACATCAAGCCATGGTAGGCTTGGGTAGGTTTGGTTACTACAAAAGCCTAGCCTAACTTAACCTAACTTAAACTAAGCTAACCAAACCTACCCAAGCCTACCATGGCTTGATGTAGTTAGGCTTGAAATAACCAGGGGTGGCGGATCTTCAGGTGATCCCTTTGCTATCCTACATGACCTAGAGCAACTGGTGCAACACCCTACTCGTATTCCTGCCGTCTTGGAGATACGCTCAACATTCTTGACCTTTTCCTAACCTCTAATCGTTCTGCTTATGCTGTGACCCTTTCTTCTCTGTTGGGTTCCTCCGATCAAAGTCTCATATCTGTATCTTGTCCTATCTCTCCAATTCCTCCTCAGGATCCTCCAAAGCGGAGGTGCCTTTGGCGTTTTGCCCCTGCTAGTTGGGAAGACCTGAGGAGGTATTATGCTGATTTTCCTTGGAATGATTACTGCTTCCGTGACAGAGACCCGTCTCTGTGTGCTGAGCGCATAACATAGGTGATAGTGTCTGGCATGGAGGCGTACGTTCCTCATTCTTTCTCTCGACCTAAATCTTCCAAACCCTGGTTTAACACAGCATGCTCTCGTGCTATCCGTGATAGGCAGGTGGCCCACAAAAGGTACTTGAGCCTTCCATCACCTGAGTCTCACGCGCTTTATATTTCTGCCTGAAATCATGCCAAGTCTGTTCTTCAACTTGCCAAAAACTCTTTCATTCATAGAAAGTGTCAAAATCTTTCTAGATACACCTCACCTCGAGACTTCTGGCATCTAGCCAAAAACATCTCCAACAACTTTACTTCTTCATCTTTCTCTCCTTTAGTTCACCCAGATGGCACCAATGCCATCCATCTATCTCTACAGCTGAACTCTTCGCTCAAACCTTTGTTAATAACCCTACCTTGGACGATTCCGGGCTTGTTCCTCCTTCTCCTCCCCATATGCCTACTTCATACTACCTATTAAAATCCTTCGAAATGATGTTTTCCATGTCCTCGCTGGCCTTGACCCTCGGAAGGCTTATGGACATGATGGGGTCCCTCCTATTGTTCTCCGCAACTGTGCCTCCGTGCTTGCACCTTGCTTAGTCAAACTCTTTCAACTCTGTCTATCTACATCTACCTTTCCTTCCTGCTGGAAGTTTGCTTACATTCAGCCTGTTCCTAAAAAGGGTGACCGTTCTAATCCTTCAAACTGTCGTCCTATTGCTTTAATCTCCTGCTTATCTAAAGTTTTTGAATCTATTCTCAACAAGAAGATTCTTAAACATCTATCACTTCACAATCTTCTATCTGACCGCCAGTATGGCTTCCGTCAAGGCCGCTCTACTGGTGATCTTCTGGCTTTCCTTTCTGAGTCTTGGTCATCCTCTTTTAGAGATTTTGGTGAAACTTTTGCTGTAGCTCTAGACATATCAAAAACTTTTGATAGAGTCTGGCACAAAGCTTTAATTTCCAAACTACCCTCCTATGGCTTCTATCCTTGTCTCTGCAACTTCATCTCAAATTTTCTTTCTGATCGTTCTATTGATGCTGTAGTAGACGGTCACGGTTCTTCCTCTAAATCTATCAAGAGTGGTGTTCCTCAAGGGTCTGTCCTATCACCCACTCTCTTCCTATTATTCATCAATGATCTTCTAAACCAAACTTCTTGCCCTATCCACTCCTATGCTGATGATACCACCTTGCACTTTTCCACGTCTTTCCATAGACGACCAACCCTTCAGGAAGTACACAGCTCACGCAGGGATGCCTCAGAACGCCTAACTTCTGATCTCTCTCAAATTTCTGATTGGGGCAAAGCAAACTAAGTGTTGTTCAATGCCTCAAAAACTCAATTCCTCCACCTATCAACTCAACATAACCTTCCAAATAACTATCCCCTCTTCTTCAATGACACTCAACTGTCCCCTTCTCCTACACTAAACATTTTTGGTCTATCCTTTATTTGTAATCTAAACTGGAAACTTCACATCTCCTCTCTAGCTAAAACAGTTTCTATGAAGTTAGGTGTTCTGAACCGTCTCCGCCAATTTTACTCACCTGATTTTCTAGTTTTCTTGAAGTTATTCTGGTTTGTCTTTGGTTTGTTGGGGCAGCTCCTTCCGAGCATGGCTTGTGTTTGTCTGAGTGCTCCTTGCTCTCTGCTGCTGCTGCTTTTTCCAAACAGTTTTGTTCAGCCTGGGCTTCAATGTAGGGGTGCTGGAGTCAGCTTGTGAAGGAAGTTGATGAGTGGTCAGTATCTGCACTGCTAGATGAGTCATCATTCTTAACTTCCACAACCTTTTCTCTGGACTGCTGCTCACCTGATGGACTTAGCTGGGGTTCGGTAAAAGACTCATTTAGAACATCAAAATACACCGTTTGGTTAGAGTCCTCAGAGACACTTTACTGCTGTGGCTGTGTGTGGCCCGGCAATGGCCTGTGGCTGTGAGAGTGGTGGGCTTTATTGTCACCACTGCTACTGTTTGTGTGCCGACGTGCTGGGGAAGCAGGTGCCTTCGCCCGACCACTCTTCCCATTAATTGTGGAAGTGTGGGTCTGTCTGTGGCTCAGTGTGTTAATGAACTGTGAAGGCTGAGCTGCACTAGTCTGAGTCAAGGAAGCAGGGACACTCTCTCATTCTGCCGTTGTGTTTCGTCCGGCAAAGCATTCACTTGGATCTAAGCCATCAGTGCTGCAGTGAGTAGTCTGGTTGGTGTGGCTGCTGGAGCTGGTGGTGCTGCTGGTGTTGGCTGGATGGCACACCAACTGTGACAGCTGTGAAGACTGCTGCTGCTGCTGCTGCTGCTGTCTGGTGGAGTTCTGGGAGAGGCTGAGCTTGGATAAGACACATCTTCTCTGTAATGAGACAGGCAATATAATTATACACTGGCTTCACCAAGTATACAATAAGTACATTAGACTCAACAGATTCAGGCATAATGAAGTTTGGTATTGTTCTTTATAAACATTGAAGACTGGCAGCCACCATTATTAAGTACCACGGAGGTAAACCTGAATACTGCACCACAACACCACAAACACCCGTACCTTCCTTATCTTCCTCCTTGGCCGACTTGAAGACTCAATGTCAGAATACGATGAAATGTCAATGCAGCGAACAGGAGAGATGATGTGGTGAGGTGAGGCTACACCACCCTGAGAGAGGGAGCAGACACTGCCAAGGGAAGAGATGGTGTGAATAGCAGGTTCTGGGGCTGTGGGAGAAAGATTGCCTTCCAAAGAGGAAGTGAAAAGGGAGGAGGAAGTAGCTTCTCTCCCTCTATTGTCTGCCACTCCGTGCTCGCCAACAACAGTCCTGGAAAACAAAAACAAAAAATCACAATACAGTACATGACACTATTAATCATCTCTGTGACCTCTGGAAACAGGTGTGGTGAGGTGATGTCGAGATTTTAACAGTAAGTATATATTTCCAGTGATAGACGAACAAGATTTCTACATCGTAATACGCTTTAAAGGAACTTTGTAATATTACTGCTGATGCTTTCAACACACACACACACACACACACACACACACACACACACACACACACACACACACCATATTACAGCTGTTAGCACACTCGACTCAACCTAGAAGGCTCGATTTTGAGCCCTGGCGCGACGAGGCTGATGGGCAAGTTAGCCCCTGTTCACCCACACAGCAGCAAGTAGGTAAGGGATGTAACTCGAGGGGTCGTGGCCTCGCTGTCCCGGTGTGTAGTGTGTGATGTGGAAGAGCCCAGAGTAGCATGTAAGCCAAATATTTAGATCAACACACAGGATATTAACCAATATTAGAGTGGCTTTCCACTACATGAATAAAAGTATGATAGAAAAATTCTAACCAGTATGATACGTCCGATATTAGAATACGAAGCACCAAATGTGAAAAAAGGATATAAGAAAATTAGAAAGGACTCAAAGAGTAGCCACAAAAATGGTGCCAGAATTAAGAGAACTGACATATGAAAACAGATGAAAAGAAATGAGACTGCCAACTCTGCAAGATAGAAGGAAGAGAGGAGATCTAATAACTTTATACAAGATGGTAAATGGCATTGAAAAGCTGGACAAGCAAAACCTGGTGGTGTTGGAGGAAGGAACTAGACAGATGAGAGGACACTCGAAGATAAAAAAAAAAAAGAGTCGGTGTTTAAAGGATTTTAAAAATACAGTTTTCCACATAAAACCAACATACATAAATTTAAGGAAATGTTGGATATATGGAGATATAGAGACACGACACTATGAGTCCCGCTCGAACCCTGTATAATACTAGGTAAATACACACACACACACACACACACACACACACACACACACACCGCATATCGTCAGAAGATTCTACTTCTATAACAATTGGAGCTTTTTTCTTCTTTTCTTCATGTTTGGTTTGAAATAGTCATCCGCCACATAGTATTTGAGTGGCTCTGTGTTGACGGAAGTCAGACCAAGCACCTCCCTGTCAAGGAAGATCCTTTCACTTTTAATTGAGCTATTTACTATGGGTCGACCTGTCAGTGATTGCCAGCTGGTTTAATGTGTGGTACAATCAATTCTACCTCAGTACCATGGAAAAGTGTCATTCTAAACCTACTTCTTGTGATGCATCTTGATACACTGTACTTAAATGCCACGAAACATTGATCCAAAATGTTATGCTCACAGTATCCACGGAATGTGGCAACGCAAAAGTTTTAAGCTAAATACCCACAATGAGGCTATCTCTGTTTCTCATTTATATATAATCTGCTATACATCGAACTTGGAATATTTCCTACTGGTTTCTGAAGGGACTAATGTTTTATGAGTATCTGGCTAATCAGCAAGAGTCGGGCAAATCTGATTGGTCTTGGCATGACATTGTGACAGCCCAAACTATTCCGGAACAAAAAGATTAGCCGTTGTCAGACACGCCCAATAAACAAGAGGCAGGAGACACAAGTCTGTGTTGGTGTCAAGCATGAACCTATACAGCAACAAGACACCACATGACCTTAAATGTTTTGGCATCATGCAAAAATATTTTAATCAACATTCTCTAAACAAATCATCTCCTTACCATCATCACATCACTTCTAGTATACAACAACAACAACAACAACAACAACAACAACAACAACAACAACGACGACGACGACGACAACAACAAGACACTCATGCCTGTATTCAGAGACACTTTGCTCTCTCACCATCACAATTTTCCAACACCACAGAAACAACTAGTCAGGTCTTCAAGACAGCTTCTCCTTATAATAAAATATAAATCTTGCTAATCCATCATCAGGGTTCATATTAACAGAGATTCTTAAGTATGTAACTTTTTCTTAGACTAAGTTCTAGTCTTAAAATCCATCTTAACCTCCTGAAATTGGTGTTGTACTTTAGCCATTATCTCATCAGCAGCTTCAAATTTACTGCTGATGAGATGGTGGCTAAAGTACAACACTAATTTTGGGATGTTAGGATGGATTTTAAGACTAGAAATTCATTTATGGAAAGAAGCTACTTACTCAAGAATCTGTTAATACTGGCCCTGAGCCATAAAAATGCTCCTAAAAACATGAGTATTTTCAATGAGAGTGTTTGGAAAGTGGTGGCGGTGAGAGAGCTAAGCACTTTCCAACACAACCCATACATACCTGAGGGGACTCGGGGGATATGATAGGAATTCAGGAGGCTGCATTTTGGTCCTCTCCTTGTTTTCCCTCCTTGTCTCCTCCTTGTCCTCTCACCTTGTCTGCTCTTCCCTCTCACTCACCTTGATCATAGGAATGAATGTAGAACTGAATTAACTTGGAGGACATGAAGTAGAGCAATGTGTAAATAAGGCAATCTGAAACCCATGCAATGAACCTCAGCTACTCTCTTAAGACTCTCCTTGGAGCATATTAATAGTATTTCCACATTAACAGAAGAAATACTCTTGAGAACCTGGCTAATCATCTCTGTGGCCTGTGAGATGATTCAGTTTTTATTTTATTTATTTATTTTATTTTTTTAGTGAGAGATTAACAAAATTTCTACATTGTTAACTGGACAAAAACATTTATTTATTTATTTTTAGTTCTAGTGACAGATTAGCAAGACTTCTACATTGCTAACAGAAAAAAAAAGTCTTGAGAACCTTGGCAATCATCTCTGTGGCCTTTGTCTTGATAGAGCAGAGCATTTTAAGAATATCGGGTGTTGTCTTAGAGTGCACTATATAGTTAGTTATAGTTCTTAAGAACATAAGAACATAAGAAAATGGGGGAAGCTGCAAGAGGCCATTAGACCTATTGGCAGTCCCTGTGTATACACCTCTGCCTTTTTCCACCTATCATCCTCATCCATATACTTCTCCAATCTTCTTTTAAAACTCCCCAATGTCAGAGCAATAACAATATATTTACTGAGTTTGTTCCATTCATCAACTATCCTACTTGCAGCTTTACCAAGCATGTACTGGTGTATTATGTATGTAACCTTGCTGTTTTCAATGTCCTATACAGATGGTATGAATCACTAAGTTTAAGTGAGTTGATTTATGGCTGGGCATCACCAATGTAGCCTCTTTCACAGGCACCAGTCCTCAGACGAGTAAGAATGGGAGCAGTAAGACGAATAAGACAGCTGCCAGCACAACAAGGACAGGAATGTGCATTTCTTCTTAATTTACCAACCTTTAAACTACTTTATTTTTTCTCTATTTCGCTTTAACACGTTTTTTGGGGTTTAGCTTCTTAGTTAATACATAGTGCATGATATTCAGCAACCTTCATTTGATCTGTCATGTTAGTATTAACCTCAGGAAACCAGGTTAACCCATTCAGTACTGGGACGCATTTTCATATTCATTCTGCTTATTATCTGTCGATTTTCAACAGCTTCAGAAACTCATGTGGAGATTAAAATAGTAGACTCTGGCTGTTCATTTTCCGACCTCAATACACCCTTCCTAATGTTAAAAAAAAAAAGTCTAATCACACCCAAAACTCGTAAAAATGTGTCCCAGTACTAAAGGGGTTAAGATTATCCACATTGAGTAGAAGTAAAACAAATGAGTGTAAAGATGGTGTAAGGAAACGTTGGAGTAAAGAGTATCCCTGTCCCAGCCCAAGTTTTTCTTTACCATCTTTACACTCATTATCCACATTCCCACACCTTTCAAAGCATCGAAACATCAATATGATCTAGTCAGGTTCTCTTGAGTGCCTCTCTTACTACTACAACAAAACTCTTGATGAAATAACACTAGAATTACGAAAACATCTTTGGAAATCTGATTACCAGTCACCACAACAATGATTTCATAATGGAAAGTGTTAATCCCCTTGAACTGCCACAAAAACCATGAAAACCCTTGATTTAGTCAGGTTCTCTTGAATGCTTCTCTTGCTACTACAGCAAAACTCTTGATGTAATAACTTTAAAACCACGAAAATACCTTTGAAAATATGATTACCAGTTACCACAACAATTTCATAACGGAGTGTGTTAATCCTTTTGAACTGCCACAAAACTATGCAAATCCTTGAAAACACCAATATCACCCTCTAAATTCTTTTAAAAAAGGGGGGGAGGGAAGGGGGGAAACCACTGATATACTATAGAACTAGTATTTTAAAGCAGAATTTCTCACACCCCACACAGAAGGAAAGGCGTTTGAGTAGCTTAAGAACACGATTAAACATGCTAATATGATTAATATATAGAGAAGTTATTTACATTAGAAATTAACAACAGTAAAGATCTACATATTAGCCCAAAGTAGTTACCTTATTGGACATCTGCACGACACCCCTCTCTCAGCTAAATATCTTGCAAGACTGATTCAAATATCTAAAACTGAGCCGCGTATCCGTCCTCAAAAGGTTGTGGTTGGCCCTGGACAAATCAAAGAACCAATCACCGTGACAAATTTCGGCACCAGCGCAGAATGTGACACACGCACGTACGGACAAATTCACGCTTCAAAACGGCTATACAGCAGCTGACAAGGCAGGCGCGTCACTTCCAGGCACTTCCACAAGGTGGCCAGTTGCGTCCTACTACAAATTAGGTAAATCTTAAAAAATCGCTGGCGCCATTATGAATTATTTGTGGGGGGCTCTGTATGGGGTTTCAATTATTCAGTATGGAAAGCTCTAACAGATGGGAAGTGTATGAAAAGCCAACTTGGGACTGGTGAAAAGGTAAAAAAAAATAATAATAATACGTTATCGACCACTGCACATTCTCTCTTGTTTGGTATGGGTCATGAGGGATTAGAATACTTTAAACAGATCACGGTAAGCATAATTAATAATCCCCTTATGTCTGCCAGCATAATGCGTGATGGGGTTTCCTGGGTGGGAATAGTGGGTGTGGTGGTGGCGGTAGCGGCGTGGGGGGCGGAGAGCCTGGAGAGGCCCTTCGTGGTGACCGACATCATCCGCACCTCGGCGTCCTCCTCCCCAGTGTACCAACTTCCGACGTGGGAGTCCCCGGTGTCTATCTTCGGCGTGGAGGCGGATGGCGACGCGCACCTCACCCTGCTGAACCACGTCAACGGCCGCTCCCTCAACATCTCCCTGGAAATACGAGCCTACGACAACGAGAGTCAGGTGACGGGCAGCGGGGTAGGCGATCTCCTGTCCATCGTCACGCAGGACAATATTGATCTCGATTTGGATGAGTTTGCTTGGTTTTCCATCTGGAGGACAAAGCAAGGCGTCACCGTGTACGAGGCCAGCACCACAGATCCCTTCCTCTTGTATTTCAACAACAACACGGTGAACGAGACGGATTTCCGCGAATTTAACGCGTTCCAGGTGTCCTCGCTCAGGAACGCCTCATGGGACTTCATTGGAGATAGATACTATGATGAAAATGAGGCCACAGTGCCCAAGGACCTGGAAAGTGAGCTGCAGGCTGTGGTGGAAGGCGTCCAACCCAGACTGAGTGTCATTGAAACCTTCCAAAAAACAACATCTCTCTCTCAACTGGACAAATCAAACATCAGAGACCTGGTAAGCGAGCTGTACTGGGCTAAATCATATCTTATGCTCTTAAATTACTTCGGCCATAAGCTAGAGGGCAGAAACACGAGCGAGGTGGTTCGTGATATCAATAAGATGATAGATGCAGCGGCTGATGCCCTTAGCTCTTGAATTAACTCATGACCGTATTCTTAAACACTTTGTTCTCTCACCATCAGCGTTTTCCAAAGGTTCTAGTTGAGGATAGTAATTTTTTTTTTGGGAGGGAGGGGGTATTTTCATGGGTATGGCAATATATTTTAAGTGTTATACGGAGAAACTGTCTGGAAAAACCCAGGTAATCGTTTCTGTGATCATGGAAAGTTGTTGTGGTAAAGAGCAATGTTTACGAATGCGGGCCTTGTCACACGGTTCCTTATCCAAAACTTCTGCTCCCATTATTTTCTTATGTTCTTTTGGGATTTAGTTTTTTGTCTTCCAACCATCTTGAAACACTTTACAAGGCTGGTCATTAGATAATCTATTTTTCTCCCCCCACCCCCCCTTGTGGTCTACCTCGCTTAGTGTTCCTTCTATAACATTCTCGTTTCTATCTTGTTACTCTTGCCAGGGTCCGTATTCAGAAACACGGCTCTCTCACCACTACTATTTTTCATGGCCACAGAGATGATTAGCGGGTTTTCAAGAGTATTTTTCCAGTTAATAGTTTAGAAATCTTGTCACTCTGCCTTTATAAACGTATAAACAAAAAAAAAAAACATGTGTACATTTAAATAAAGCCTTTGTGAAATAGTGGAGGTGAAGTAGAGAAACGCTTGAGAATACGACCCCTGGGTTGCGCTATTCTGTTCCATTTAAGATCACCATTTCTTCGTTTCCTCTTGTAGCCTATGTATTTATTTGTTTATTTATGTTCATTCCTTCTAACAATCTTTCACTACTTTTATTTTTACTCTATTTGATGTGATACGATGTACCTCCAGGGAGGATGTCAGCTACTGTGCCACTGGCATATCCTCTTCCCTTACAGATTCTTACTTCCTTCCATACTAATTCTTCAACAATAACAACAGCAACAACAACACCATCATCACCACCACCACCACCACCACTAACAACAACAACAGCAACAACAACAACAACAAATAATAATAATGATAGTAATAATAATAATGATGATGATAGTAATAACAACAATAATAATAATAATAATAATAATAATAATAATAATAATAATAATAATAATAATAATAATAATAAAATAAAATGATAAAAGAACTTTCAATTTTGTATCAAACATTTTAGGGAGCAGCATTCAGTTTTTTTTTTTTTTTTTGCCATCTTTTATTTTGCCCTTGACCGAACTCTCTCTCTCTCTCTCTCTCTCTCTCTCTCTCTCTCTCTCTCTCTCTCTCTCTCTCTCTCTCTCTCTCTCTCTCTCTCTGACGATCTTCTTATATATAGGTGAACACTAAAAGACACACTGAACATTAACACAAACTAAAGTGTATTGTACTGTATTCATATTGCTAACACAAAAAGACATTTCTTAACTTCTTTCACCACTACTACGCATCGCATCCTATTGCATCGAACAATGAAAAATGGGGTTTATAGGAAAATTCTTGATGCCACGATATATGCCATCACCCTCCCACCACGATCAAGTTTGTATTCTTTATATTTATTTATGTTTTCTTCCTTACTATGACACTAAATTCCTTTGTCCATGCATCCATGCCAGTCAGCCTTATCAAGAACTTTACCCAAAAGTCTGACCTAAAATTCTAACACTCCATCGGGTCATCTATAGGAACCAATGTCTTCCAAGACTCTATTTGCCAAGGAGGGAGGGAGGTTTAGGACTGTCACAAATAAACCACCAACACAGAGCCACGATGGTGAGCACCGCTCAATACCTCAGGAGCTCCTTAAACCCAAAGATCGCTATGGTCCATGAACACCACACTAGCAGAGCCAACAAAAACACCTCCATCACCAACCTGGCCCAGCATTTTGGACAAGACTATCTAGTAGAAGAGAGGGAAACAGAAAATACACCAGCCACCAAAATAGCCAGAGAGAGCAGGATGAAGTACAGCAGGAAATTCCAAAAGAACATCCTAAGGAAGTGGGCTAAACACCAGCGATCCAAGTACTTCCTGCAAGAACTCTCCAAGGAATATATTGATAAGGAGAACTCCTTAAACTGGCTCACCAGAGGAACCCTCCACTTCGACCAGGAGAGGCTTATAATGGCAGCTCAAGACCAGGGCATAATGACCAATGCATTAAAAAAAAGATGACAGGTCTAACCAATGACAACAAATGCAGGTTCTGCCACACTGAAACAGAGTGTGAGTCACCTGATTTCAAGCTGCCAAACCCTCTTAGCCGATGGCTACTACACCACCCGGCACGATGGAGTGTGCAAGTACCTACACTGGACCATCTGCAAGAGCCTGAACATCAAGTGCTCCATCAAAGTGTGGGAACAATCAATCAATCAATCAACTCCTGTGGTACTCTGAGGGATGCATAGGACCTCAATGAATTCACGCCACCACCATCTATCCTGTGCCAACTCCTCCAAATCCTACCAACACTCTTCACCAGCTTCTCGCCTCAGTGTGCGCATCCACGTCTCCTTCGGCCTTCCTCTCCCTCTTCTACCCAGCACTTGCCAACCGGGTGTTCCCCGTACAATCACTTCCTCCCTTCTGAAGACGTGTCCTAGCCATTTCCATCGAGACAATCTAACATATTCATCTACCGGTTGCACACCCGTAATTTCTCTCACTCTACGTGTGGGAACATCAGCCTGAAAAGATCACCGGCAGTGAATGGCACACCATATATTATGACAAGGTAATTCCAACAGCTACCTACCTAGAAAATGCTGCAGTCAAACCGGACCTGGTGATATGGGACAAGGCAGAAAAAAAAGAGCATTGATCATCGAAGTCAGCATCCCACATGATAGTGGACTGAATAGAGCGGAAAGGGAAAAGGTGACAAAATATCAAGGCCTGATGCACGACATGAAGAGAAACTGGAACTTAAAGGAGATCTCAACTGTTCCAGTTATCTCTGGTGCAACAGGTGTACAGAAAAAGACCTTGAAAAAAAAAAAAAAAAACCTAATGAAGATCCCAGGAAAACCAAGGGCAGCAGAGGTCCAAACCATTTCCCTTAAAGGAACAGCAATAGTTCTGGGCAGTGTGTTTACCAGAGACGGGTCTGTCTCATCAGCTGTTGCTGCCCATTCACAGTCACGAATATGCCAAATTCTTAAGTTTGCTTCCTTTTTAAAAGAAGAATAGAGATGCCCCGTTCCATGTGAAGAGACGAGTGTTTGATGCCGCACTAATGTCAACCATGGGTACGAGTCTTGGTTAAATTGCAATCTTAAGCCAGTGGAAAAACTATATAACTGGGGTATTAAACAGTTATTAGATGTGCAGGACTTGCAATGATTTAAGTTATTTAGAACTAGGATTGCCAGCCCTACGAGCACTCGTTATTAACAGACAACTTAAGACCTTCCGTTGCATGTGGAGGGAGCGGCGAGACATGAATGATGACCCATGGTCACTTGGTAAGATCCGTGATAAAAGCCAATACACCAACAGGCAGGCTTATTTCGAATCTCGTTTCTCAAGAAAAAGACTATGTTGAGGTAATTAGTACCCTGAAAACATCCGTGGCAGCATCTAATTCCTCAAGAAGAGCGACATGTGTCCTTGAATCCCTATTTTACTGTTCATGACTTGTGTTTGACACTAAAATTTATTGATGATTTACACAGAGCATCGTTTACTAAGATGCGTTTGTGTGGTCATGATTTAGCAGTCGAGACAGGGCGATGGAGTAGACAAGTAGGGGGCGCCTTCCCCTGGAAGAGCACACTTTGCCCGTGTGGAGAGGTGCAGACCGAACTACACGTGGTAGAGTCCGCCTCCTCCCACAGACATTGCGAGGACACCACCATTTTGCATCATGGCAAGGACTTATGGCAAAAGATCCTCAACTCGCGGCGACAATTATTGTTAATTTAGTATTGGCTGTTTACCACTAATGTTGCCTGTGTCTTTTTACTTTGACTAATTTCCTTAAACTATTATTTTACTGTATAGTTTCTATCCACACGTATTTTATACTGTTATTGTGCCTCTGATTTAAAATGTTATATTTCTTTAGAGCGGTTTCCTTCATAGGTGATACTTATACAACTGTTTTATTGCAGAATTTTTAGCAAGATTTACATTTATTGTGCTTTCATGCCCATTTGTTTTAGAGTTTTCTTTTTTTCAAGAATTTTCTTATCTTGTAGGGTATTTTAAGGTGCACATTTTATTAATACATGATTGTAATTTCCTAATGCTTCTCAGTTTTAGGTTTCCTTTTTAGGGTGTTTTATAAAGATTATAAAGAAATGCTTGATTGCAGACTACAATTACAAACGATATCATATTAATAAAACTAACGTTATTTGAAACATTTATATAATCTTGCTTTGTATTCACTGTACAATACATTTGTGGTCAATAAATATTTAACTATCTATCCATCTCTATCTACATGTCTTCAGACATGCTGGTGTGAGGGAGTTCGTTTGTGGGAAGTGTTTGAAGACTAAGGGTGACGTTGCCAAGCATGTGTTAATCCTCGTTTGAGGTGGTGAGTTGTGTGGAGCAGTGGGCTCACACCAGTGCCTGTGGAAGTGTGGCGGCAGTGGTGGTGGGTGGTGTGTTACGCTCGTCTGAGCATGTGGTGAGGGAGTAACTTTTGTTGGCAGTACAGGAGTGACTTTCAATAAGAGTGTCTGTATTGTGGAGTTCTCCCCTCACCTGCCTTTATGAATACCCTCAACCCGGAATCTCAGTGGTCAGCTGATGTGAGGCAACAGAATGGATCATGTACGAGATATTTAGAGTTAAGTGGCCAGACGCTGCCGGTGGTGTGACACTGGAAGTACACAGGACTTCGCCGGTGTAACAGTCTGTATTTCCCCCCTGTCTGAGATTCCCCCAGGGAGAAATCTGGCCCAGGATAAATCTCCCCCAGGGGGGATTTTGACCCAGGATGATATTCTCCCCACCTAGCCAATATTTCCCCGCCCCCATGCACAACCACTACTACTACTACTAAATTACTACCACTACTACCATTAACTCCAACAACGAGGCAAACTGGCAAATCACTTAAGCCTAACTATGCAGTGATTCGAACATGAGACGGATGACAAAGTCATCAACAGGTGATAGGGAAGAGCCGAGTGCCAGATTACTCCCAGCAGTAGTAAGGGTAGCAGCAGTTGTATCTGAACATGGAGGAGCACACCTACCACACATACTTCCAATACCTGGATAATGGAAAATACCCTGAAGGACTAAACAAAGAAAAACGTGATATAAGAAAGAAGTGCGAGCCATTTTGTGTTCAAGAGGGATATTTGATGCATAAACAACACAGGAAGGGTGAAGTTCAGCTACACCAAGTGCTTATGAAAGCGGAAGTGAGTAGACTTATCAAAGCTTGCCATGAAGGGTTTGGGGGAGCGCATATGGGGAGAGATAAAACAGTTGGAAATATAACTGCTAAATATTTTGTTAAAGGCATTAAAGAACTTGTCATTGATTATATTTCAGAGTGCGACAAATGCCAGAAAGCCGCCAATAAGCCCTCAATGGAAGCCTGTTCCAGAAAAAGTGTGGTCTCAGGTGGGAATGGACTTGATAGGACCCTTACCCCAGACAGAGAGAGGACATTGTTACATTGTGGCAATGACTAATTACTTCTCAAAATTCCTAGTTGCTGCACCTGTAAAGCACAAAACTGCAGCAGAGGTGGCCCAGTTCTTTTTAGACGCCATGTGTGATTTTGGTGGTGTTGAAACACTTATTACTGACCAAGGCCGTGAATTTGTAAATCAACTGAATGACATCCTCTGTGAAAAGCTGCAGATTAATCACAAAATTGCTTCACCCTATCATCCTCAAACCAATGGATTGCAGGAAAGATTCAATCAGACACTTGAGAGAGCTCTTATGAAATGCGTCAATGAACAGCAAAACGACTGGGATATGCACACCAAAAGAATCCTGTTTGGGTATCATACATCTGTTCACGCCAGCACTGGCGTTGCACCTTTCACTGCGATGTTTAGGAGAGATCCAGTACTCCCCATCTACTTAGACACTGGACCACAGGTGAAAGACGGAGCAACGACAGAAGAAAATATCAGAGTTAACAGAGAGAGTAGTGTCAGAAAAGAAGACAGCGGAGGAAAAAATGGCAATGAACATTGCAAAAGCTCAAAGTAGACAGAAGAAGAACTATGATAAGAGACATACAGCCAAATCAAATGAAATAGCCCAGGGTTCATAAGTACTGTTGAAAAACAACAAAAATAATCATCGAATGGGAGGTAAATTAGAATCAAAGTACATAGGTCCTTATGAAGTTCTTTCCCAACAAGGAAAAGGACGTGCAAAACTCAAAAATCTCTCAACAGGCATATAATTGAAAAATACATATCACGTGGTAAATTTGAAGCGGTACAGATTTGATGATTCAAGCGGAGCTGGACAAGATAAGGACAACTACCAAGATAAAGAATACACCACGAACAGGAAAAAGCAGGGGCAATCTCAACAAACACTAGCCCCAAGTATTTCAGCAATAGAAAGTACAATTTTACTCATGTTTGTAGATGAGGAAGTTGCTACAAGAGTGGAAATACATGGAAAAACTATAACAGAAGAAGAAATAGAGACAAGACCAGAAAAGCTTCCTGGTATTCTTGTCAACAATAAAGAAAAATTTCAAGCAATTTACAAATACATGGACAGCGATGCAGTTATGACACTTCACGCTACTATAAAAGCTAAAGAAGACGACATCCCTGGAGCATGGATTTGTCCGGAACGTGCGGAAATCACAGCAGATGGACGTGAAGCGGTGGAGTGTGAATCTTGCTACGAATGGTATCACACTGCTTGCCTTGGATCTACAGAAAATTTTTGAAGGCATCGTGGAGCTGCTGCAAATGTAACCCAACCTTGTATGAAGTCCCTTTTGAAGATTTTTAACTTTAAAAGAAATTTGAAACTTTATGTTCTCTTGAATTTTAATGTTAAAGAAATAAAGATGTACTATATAGTAATATAAGTGTTAAAAGAAACGAGTGTCTATGATTATCAAAGTGCATTGCATTTCTGTATGTGTTGTAAGGAAAAAAGTTACATTATATTACATTACATTACACTACTTGCCGCTGGTGACTTGAAAACGGTGATATTTTTTTTTTTTTTTTTCCTTAATTGTGTAAGGGGGTGAAATGGCCAAGAGGGAGGAAATATATCCTAGGTCTGTAATTCCCCCCAAGGGAAAAACAGGGGGGGGTGAATCTAAACTAGGCTACTTTTCCCGGGAGGAACTGCAGTCAGGGGGAAAAATTTTCCTCCTACACCGGTTTACCTTTATTGAGTTTTGGAACCATATTCTCAAACACACCCCTTATCTCCGAGTCCCAACCCAGTGTTCCTATGTCTGGGTCGGCTGGTGATGACATTCGCATCACTATCCGTGAAGAGATAATTATAGTTGAGCTGGAGGAGAGGAGGAAGAGGAGGAACTCCGTGATTTTTAAGGGTGTTACTGCTGACACTAATGAAGCGGCTCTCACTATAATTAAGAACATTTCTCAATGACTTTTGAAAGCCAGCCCACCACTTACCAACCTGTATTGTATCAACGGAGAGAAAGGTCTGTGCAGTCACCACGTCAGATAACAATCTGCGCCAACAGCTACTTAATGTCTCTAGAGAACTGAGAAATAGCCCTCAATACCAAGGAGTATATATTAACCGTGACCTAACTTTTAAACAACGTAAAGACTTATATGAGAGACGACAATGTCTACGTGCAAATGATCCTGCTTGACAACAAACTGCTCAGCTTCAGTCTCAGTCCAGAGGTGTAGGCCAATCTCAGTCACAGCCTGATCCTACTACGGTAATGCCTCTTCTGTCCCTGTTCCTAATGTCCCTTTATGCAGCTAAATGTGGGGTTGTGTAATGTAAATAGCTTGTCTAACAAAATAATCGTTGTTAAAGATTTTGTAACTAACAACAATGTATATATTTTGGAAATTACAGAAACTTGGCTTACTAATCATATTTTTGACGCATCAGTTTCTATTTCTAAATACAATCTATTTACAAATGACAACCCTGGTCAAGCCTACAAACATGGAGTCTGTTTGTGTGTCCATGACAGCATTAAATGTTTCCAAGTTGACATTGTCATTCCCAATGTGGGTTCTGTTTATCTTTCTGATTTTAAGGTATATGCTCTTGTTGTCTACTCTTACAATGCTCGGGACAATGATATTTTGATTGACTTTCTCCAAGATTTCTGTTTTGGTAGAGAAACTATTCTGATTGGTGACTTCAATCTTCCTTCCCTCTCTTGGCTCTCTGGCTTAGTGGTTAACTCTCATGTATCTCCTACTGATAGACTCTGTTGACTGTTTCCTCTCTTTGGGACTTACACAATGGATTGATGAACCCACTAATATCAGAGTCGGTAATACTCTGGACCTTTTTCTAACATCTGAACCAGATAGAATATTATCTACTAAAGTGCTTCCGCCCTTATCTAATTGCAACTTTTGTGTAATTCTTTGCAGGTATGTCTTCCAGTTTAGAGATATCTTTGCCCAAGAGTGCTCAACCTCATACCAAAAGCAAACTTTAATAAAATTAATGAACTTCTCTCCTCATTTGATTGGGATTTTGAGTTTACAGATCTCTCTATCAATGAGGCATTTAACCGCCTCTTATCCATAATTTCTTCTTTAGGTAAATCTTTTGCACCATGCTGATCGAATTATTCACAAAATATTCCCCATAAACTTTGGGAGTACAAGCCACCAAAGAACTTGACTAGGTCAAGGAGTCTAGCTTGGAAAAACTACAAAGAGACGAGACTAGCAAATGGTAGGAACTCTGATGCAGCCGCCAATGCTCTCCAAGTCTTTCTCGACATCAATTATCAATATAGAAACTATGCTATTCAAAGACAAATTGCTTATGAGTATTAATCTCTCTCAAACTTCATTACCAATCCCAAGTCATTCCACTCTTACATACAGAGTAGAAAGTGGGCTGTCCATCTGTAGGGCCTCTTGCTTGTAATGATAGATTCATGTCTAATCGTGAAGAAATGGCTAGAATATTTGGTACAGCATTTGCATCGGTATTTACTAACCCATCAGGTCTTTCTCAGTCCTCGCACCAACTTTATGACGGAACTTTCTCTGATATCGAGCTGACTATGTCTAACTTTATCAAGGCTCTGAATGACATTAACCCTTCCTCAGCTGTGGGACCAGATGCAATTCATCCTGCCTTACTGAAGAAGTGTTCTAACACCCTGTCCTACCCTTTGTACTTAATTTTTTCCAAATCACTACTATCAGGTGCTATTCCTGATTCTTGGCAAACTTCACATGTAGTACCTATTTTTAAGAAAGGGAAAAAGTGTGACCCTCTTAATTACAGATCGATAAGCCTAACCTCTACATCATGTAAAACACTGGAAAAGATTATCACTTCTAAATTCTACCAATATCTTGAGAGTAACCTAATATTGAGTGTTAATCAGTTTGGGTTCTGGTGAGGGAGGTCTGTTGAGGATCAGCTTCTCTTATCATATAATGATGTCACTCATTGGATGGATAATGGTAATATGATTGATCTTGTCCTTTGATTTTGCTAAAGCCTTTGACACTGTGAGTCACCAAATGCTATTTATCAAACTCCAGTACATTGGTATAGAGGGAACAGTGTTATCATGGTTAAAAGCATTTCTCACCAACAGATCCAGCAGCTCCTTCTTCTCTGTCAGTAGCAGAGTCCCTCAAGGCTCTGTGTTGGGTCCTCTTCTCTTCCCTATCTATATTAACCATATTTCTTCTGACCTACACTCAAATGTAAAAAAATTTGCAGATGACCTAAAGCTGTACTTGTTAATCAAACCTACTCATCTGTCTTCTGCTCTGGTTGATATTTCTGTTGTTCAAAGAGACATCAATACTCTCATAGTAGTTTCTGGATCTTGGGATCTAAGAGTCATTGCCAGTAAGACTAAATCATTAGTTTTGGTGCTCATCTTTGTAATACTCTTGATTTAGGCCCATACACTTCGTATCAAATTAAATGCAATCCACTTCACATTAGTCTTAAAGTTGTGGATCTTGGTATTACCATCGATTCTACCCTGAGGTTCCATGACCACATTCACTCTGTTGTATCCAAAGCAGCTGGTTTAGCCATCAACCTGCTAAAGTCAGCATTATGCCATTCCCCTGATTTCATGGTCACCCTTCTCATCACTCACATCCGCCCACTTCTGGAGTTTGGATTTACCGTCTGAACACAGGTTATATCACTGACCTAAAGCTACTTGTATCAGTACAACGCCAATGGACAAGGAGAATCCAAGGTCTTGAGAATATGTTATATGCCCAGCGTCTTGTGAATTTAGATATGTATTCAGTTGAGGGAAGATTATTACGTGCTGACCTAATTAAGATTTTTCATGGTCTTTCACAAATCAATCCTACCGATTTGTTCACTCTAGCCCCTCCCACTGGTACGAGGGGTCATTGCTTCAAAATTCTTATTCCTTACAGTCGCTGTGATGCCAGACATAGATTCTTTTCAGTCAGAGTGGTGAGACCTTGGAATTTCCTTCCATCAAACTTAGTAGAATCGGATTCTTTAAGCACCTTTATGAAGGGTCCGAATGCTTTGGGTGATCAACTGTTTGAGTTTTACGAATAATTGCTGTGAAACCCTTTACATTTATTTTTGGCTAATAGCACACTTTCCAGATATTCATTACTTGTCATCAACTACTCTCCCTATCATCCATGGGCTGGCATGCTAGCCATGTGGGGTTCCCTCGCTGGGAGCCCAACCAGGTAAGAACCAAAGTGCCACATCTCCACTTTCCTCCAAGGGCTGTACTTGATGGGACAAAGTTTTTATTTTTTTTTAAGAGTGTTTTTATGCTTCTAGTGACAGATTAACAAAATTTTTATATTAGTAACATGAGAAACTAAAAAATCTCAAACATCAGGCTAGTCATCCATGTGGCCTTTGGAAATGGTGGTGGTGAGAGGGCTGTTTGTACTGGTCTTAGTCTCCATCCTGCAGTGTAAACTAGCGTTGATATCTAGTCACAGTTCAGTGTGTGTTTTCATATCACTTAATTAAAGGTTGGTAATTGTAAGTATGACAGGCACATCCCTCAGACATGTCTATGCCATGTAGTACACTTTGACCAGAAAGATAGAAATATATTGAAGAAAAATGAGATAAAAGTACAGCTAGGATGAGAGCAAGTCAGTATGATGTGCTGAGAGAAGTCTGGAAGAGTGTGGCTGTACCTAGTATAATGTGTTGTATGGATGTGATTGCATGGAATGAAATTGAGATTGACAGGCTAGAGTGGGGCAGAACAGAGTAGCTAGGATGGCACTGAATGCCCCGAGGTACACAGCAGTAGAAGCTTTGAGAAGTGATAGAAGTGGAATGGACCACTTTTAAGAAAAGATTAATAAAAGCAACACTCCGGTACAAGATTAGGATGGAAAGAAAAGCAAGAAAGGTGTTCCTGTGGAATGAAACAGGAAGCAAATGGAGGAAGAGATGCATGAGAATGACAGAGAAGAGGGGATTACAAGTATGTAGGGGATGAGAATGGCTCCAGTAGAGGAGCCCATTTTGGTATCAATAAGGCCATTTCTAAAATTACTGAGGTGGGCTTAAAGAAAGATGTATTGAAATTGATTGGTGAACGTGATAAATGTAAAAAATCTGAAAAGATCAAGACTGTAGCACTATTCCTTAAACCCATTAAGGCTGAAGGCCCTTGGCAGATGGTTGGTGTAGATTTGATGGACCCCCCTAAAAGGAAGCCAGTCAGGCAACAAGTATATCTTAACTTCAACTGACTTATGGGGTAAATTCATAAAAACGTTTCTATTGCCTTCAGAATCTGCTGATTTGGTTTGTGATGTGCTACAGAGTAGTTTTTTTTTATTTTTTTATCATTTTGGTCTCCCACTGAAAATTTTAACTGATCAGGAAAAGGAATTCTGCTATATGCTAAATAACAAGCTCTTTTCCATTTTTGACTAATGGTCAAGATGAGAGAACCAACCAGATGCTGAAGGCTGTTTTAACTAAGTTGGTTAATGAAAATCAAGATGTCTTTGACAGACAGAGGTTGCTTTATTTGGTATCAGAGTATTAGTGCAAGCCTCAACAAAGTATTATCCCTTTTTTTTATGTTTGGTAGACAGCCGAGACTGTTTATTGAACTGCAGCAAAATGATAAAGAAACTAATATTTTGTAGTTCACAAACTTGAACTTCTCTGATGAGTCAGTAGACTCAAAAATCAGTTTCATGACAAATATATAAAAAAAGTTGATTGTCACATTTCTGAGCAAAGCAAAAGAAGTATTATGAACTGAGAAAGACTAAAGGCTATATTTCATTTGATTTTGAAATTAGAATGGAAGTTTTTGTAAAGAACAAAAGAAAGCAAGGGAGAAAAGGTTCCCAGCCTGAGGAGGATTGGCGTGGACCTTATGACATACACAGTATCTTGAATAACTATATAAAAGTCAGTATCAATGGAAAAGTTCTCAAAAATAAAATCGTGTTGATTCATATCAAACCTTATAAATCCCCCCGTATTGTACAGGAGCATGCACAACCTTCTGACCAAATATTGCTGCCAACAGCCGCATGAAATATTTTTGCTGTAGTGTCTGTCTTTCCAGAATCCACAACATCTAGGGGAGAGCCTCAAGGGCACTCTTCCCCACTTTCACACCATGCTGGTGTGAGGCAACAGCCCGATATGCTCCTTTCCAAAGGATTAGAGTATATCACATCACTGCCGATCACCAGTGTCAGTAAAGAATGCATTTCTGGTATTCTTAGTCCCCATGTGTGTAGAGTGCACAATTATATATATGTTCTTCATTATGAGCATTGTAAAATACTATTCATGTTTCCTAAGCACATTAATTGTTTTTAAGTGCATTCCATAATCCACAACATGTAGAAAGCAGCCTCCAGGCTATGCTTTCCCACCTGCAGACCATGCTGATGTGAGGCACCAACATAATATACTCCTTTCCAAAGGGTGAGAGCATATGGCATCCCTGTCCACCAGCAATGTTGGTAAAGAATGGATTTCTGGTATTCTTAAATCCAGAGTCTGAGGCTACGGGTTGCCTAGGGAGAGCCTGAAGTGGCAATCTGGATCTTTTTAAGAGAATGGTTTTCCAGGAGTGTTAATGTGATGTTGCTTAAGAAAGCTCAAAATGTTATATATATATATATATATATATATATATATATATATATATATATATATATATATATATATATATATATATATATATACAGTATGCGCGGAAAGTGCTGACGTCAAGGGGCCGGCAGCATTTTTTTTTTGCGGTAAGTGAAACAGGCTCAAGAATACTCTCTACAGGGGTGCGATATGAGCTGACGGTTTTCAAGCGGCATCTGGCAACTCTGTGTGACGAGTGGGCAACACTGGACACGGGCAGTTGTTTTCTTAACGTTCGTGGTAGGGTGAACTGAGAGAGTGTCATGCACCACATGAACTTATTTTTACCTACATTTGGCTTTTTATTTGACCTCCTATCGTAATTGCAGCATGCCTAAAGTGACCACAAGTAGGGACAAATGCGTGGAGATTATTGCACTAGTGAAAGCAGGTCATGATTTGACATTTATTGCCCAGCAAACTGGTGTAAGGCTGAGAACAGTACAGAGGATAGTTAAACGTTTTCGGGACACCGGGGAAGCCAGTGTGCCTGCCCCACTTCCCAAGCCTGGCAGGCCTCGTCTTACCTCTGCTAGGACACGGTCTGTGATTGCAAGGCAAGTCAACAAGGACCCGAAGCTGACTGCAAGAGAGTTAAAGGAAAAAAACCCTAAGTTGCTTGGTAATGTGTCCCTACGTTCCGTGCAGCAGCTCCTCCATGACGACTTGGGTTACAAGAGTTACCGTGCCCGCAAGAAGCCTCTTCTGAATGAGTTACAGAAAGCTAAACGTGTAAGATTTTGTAAAAAATATCTGAATTGGAGTGAGGAGGACTGGAAAACAGTGCTCTGGAGTGATGAGGCATCTTTCACTGTTACTGGCACGCCTTCACATCGAGTGTACCGAAAGCCAGGGAGTGATGCCCTTGACCCCAAGTACACGACCAAGTTCGTTAAGCATCCAGCTTCGCTTATGGTTTGGGGATGTTTTACCTATCATGGTGTTGGGGATCTGGTAGTTCTTCCTGCTAACGAAAAAGTAAATCAATACAACTATCTGGAACTGTTATGTGATGTGTTGTGCAATTCATTTGATAAAACCAAGGCACAAGTGTTCATGCAGGATTCTGCTCCAGCACACATTGCAAAATCAGTTACAAAGTGGTTAGGTGATTGTGAAGTTTCATATATCCGAGATTGGCCTGGAAACAGCCCTGATATTAACCCTATTGAAAACTTATGGTCGCACATGAAGAAGCAGCTTAGAAGTATGGACACATCATCCGTGCCAAAGCTTGAAGCTGCAATCAAGAAGCTCTGGGCAAGTTTTTCACCATCAGTACTCCAAAATTTAGCCACCAGTGTACCCAGACGTCTTAAGGAAATAATCAAAAGGAAG
Organism: Callinectes sapidus; assembly: GCA_020233015.1. Lineage (NCBI taxonomy): Eukaryota > Metazoa > Arthropoda > Malacostraca > Decapoda > Portunidae > Callinectes > Callinectes sapidus. Next base: position 10,821,475 of record CM035223.1, read on the forward strand.
GGGAATGCCACAAAATACTAAATTAGTAAATGGTGAGTGTTAACATACTCTGTCGTACTTCTTGCTAATCATAATAATGAGTTGTTTTTCAGTTGGCGTCAGCACTTTCCGTGCATAATGTGTGTATATATATATATATATATATATATATATATGTATAATATTCCTTTCATTTCTTTAATTATATTTGTTAGTTTTCTTTTTGTTCATAACTCATGAGTAAGCTGACTGCAAATTAACCATACCACATTGATTCTTGTAGACAGGGTGGAATGAAAGACTGTCTTCAGCTTCTATCTCATTGCTGCAGTGTTGCCTCTCTTGCTATCTTCTATAACTTTTCATGCCAACTGTCTTTGAATCTTGCTAACTGCATGCCTTCTCCCCTTTGGCCTCACTATACAAAACATTCTTCTTTCACTTATCCCTATTCTGTCCACCTCTCCAATGCAAGAGTTAATCTGTACTTTCAATCATTCATCCCTTTCTCTGGTAAACTCTGGAACTCCTTACCTACTTATGTATTTTCATCTGACATGAACTCATTTAGGAAGGAGGTTTCTAGACATTTATATCCCATTTTCTTCTGGCTAACCCTCTCAGACCTGCTTGGGGACTGGCATCTAAAATGGGCATTTTTATTTAATCTTTTTGGTTCCCCTTGGCTAGATTTCCTCTTACTCCAAAAAAAAAAGGAAAAGAAAAAAATAACCGTTACAATTTTATGTTGGAGTATTCTTGGAAATTTTCACATCTGATAGATCACTATCAAGAAAGTACAGCTGTCAATAACGTTTCTCAATATTTAGATTGCAAGACCACAACACTGGGGAGAAAAAGTAGGATTACCAAGCATGAGTCGGGCATTAGGTATCACTGTCTTTAGCTAACAGTACCAGTGCATCTTCTGAAGACTTGTGATGCATCCCAGGGCAAAAATTCAAGGGGGAGGTATCAAAAATTCTTTCCAGTCAATATGAATGGCTAAATGACACAGTTATTGATATTACTCAATCACTACCGGCAAATCAGTTTTCAGATATCATGGGCTTTCAGAGCACAGGTATTTTACAAGGATCCTCATATGGAGGATATGTTTCCAAAGGTTTGTCCAAATAATAAATGTTAAAAATCATTAGGTAACTTTGAGCAATCTCGCAGAAATTGTAGGAAGCCAACATAATCTATTTGTGCAGCAGATGTCAGCAATCATCAAGGTATGTTCTTTGTGTGCTGTGTTCTCTTTCATGTTATTTTTTTGGACGGTTTTGTAATATACACATGTTTATTGTGTTGATTATTTTATATTCTAACTTTGATATCATGTTTTTTTATTGAAAATTTAGTTTTGCAAGATTCACTAAATGTAACCTATTTTTGTCATTCAATGATGATTTGTTAGATGAGAATCCACTGTCAAAGCCATCTAAATGGAACCGAAATGCTTTTATCACCTGGACCTCCATGTACCAAGTATTTATATTTGAGTATAATACATACCTTTGATATAGGTTATGTAGATGCTATTGAGCAGGGATGGGGAATCTTTGTCCAGTCAAGTGCCAGTTGAATATTTTCAACACTAGTCGTGGGCCAAAAAATATATAGTAATAATAAAAGAAAAAAATACTAGTATTTTTAGTATTTTCAACTAATGCATTACCAATTCTCTATGTATATTCAAGATTATGATGCTGTCCTATTCTGAGGTGACTGATAACTAACTTGATTTAAGTTACTTGTACATGATATGAATAAATTGTATGTTCTTCATTCATGACTCTTGTTGCAGGCCCTTTATGGCCCAGAGACTTGAGTTTTCCCACCCCTG
>CM035223.1:10857029-10868195 GCA_020233015.1 Callinectes sapidus
TGTGTGTGTGTGTGTGTGTGTGTGTGTGTGTGTGTGTGTGTGTGTGTGTGTGTGTGTGTGTGTGAGTAAATGTGGGTGAGTGTGCTCGTTCTTTTATTGGAGTAACATGATATTTCCTTGGAAGTATTAATAATTATTATCCACGCCCATCCCAGCTGAGGCAGAGGTTTGATTGGAGGTGTGATTACTTCGTGCTTTACTACACACAGACGGTTGAGAGGATCACTTACCTTCATTAGGAGAGTCGCTGCGTGCAAGTCAACCCCACGGGTACTTCGGTATTTGTTTAGTAATTATCAGGGAATCATTCGTTAATTAAAAGTAACAAAACTATAGTGAAAAAACATCAAAACTGTGTCACCAGAGCTTCCGGCCCAGTTTAAATATCGACCCATACTTTAAATTGTCCTGCTTTCGTGTGTTTGTTACTCTGCACACGCACACATAGGCAACCAAAGCCAAGGAAACACGGCTATACCTACTCAAAGCAACACTCATTACCCCCGTAAAAGAAAGAGGCTAAAAGAAAAATGAAAAAAGAAAAGGATAAAAAAGAAAAGGAAAAAAGGATAAATGGGTAAAATAAGGCCAAGGAAACACGGCTATACCTACTCAAAACTATCAATCATTACCCCCAAATAAAAGAGAGAAAAATAAAGGATTAAAAAAGGATAAAAGGATAAAATAAGGCCAAGGAAACACGGCTATACCTACTCAAAGCTATCGAGCATTATCCCAAAAAGAAAAAGGATAAAAGAAAAAGAAAAAGGATAAAAAAGAAAAGGATAAAAGGATAAAATAAAGCCAAATAAACACGGCTACACCTACTCAAAGCTATCAATCATTACCGCCCCCTCAAAAGAAAAAGAATAAAAAAAAGAAAAAGGATAAATAAAGAAAAGGATAAAAGGGTAAAAGAAGGTCAAGCAAACACCGCTATACCTACTCAAAGTTATCAATCATTACCCCAAAAAAGCAAAGTATTGACAATGAGACTCCCTCTGTTTGAGGTCTTGCTGCTGCTGCTGCTGCTGCTGCTGCTGCTGCACTGTTTCTTACCCCAACCAAATGCGTAGGTCTGGCCACTTCACCTTTATGGCAGGCCAGAGGGACTTTTTTTTGCTGAGCCACGTTTTTACATCGTTTTTTCCTCCCTTGCGCCATATGTTATTTTGTGTCCGGGGCGGGTACAGTTGCTCCAAATAACATATATATTGAAAAACTCTCAGGAGCAAGTATTAGTCAAGTACCTCCACACGTATCTTATAGTCGGTGAGGTCTAACAGCGCTGGTTCAGGGAGTGGTGTGGCTGTGAACTTACTGTATCATTAAAGCCAGGCGTGGCCTCGCCGAACGTTTGTTTCTCTTTGTCCCATAGCACAAGGGGGCAGTCACATCCTGCCTCTAAAGACAACTCTCTTCCTTCACACTAAAGTATATACACCTAAGTACACATACATTATTCATGCAAAATAAAAGAAAGTAATGGGAAAATAAAGAAAGGAAATAAAAAATAAAAATCCTTTCTATCATTCAAGCAAAAGAAAAAATATTGAAAAAAGAAAGAAAAAAACTTAGCTAAGATACATTTTTGAGAAACTGACATCTCAGGGGACTTCTTTTGACCACTATTTATTTTGCCCTTTGCAAGTTCTCTTTCCTACATCTAAAGAATAAAACATCGTATATCCAGTTTTTGGTCACTCCGGATCTCTCAATATGAAGCAATTTATTGGTCCATATATCAATTTTCATTTAGTTGAAAGATTTGGGAATTACTGGATATCATAGCAATCACTATTTAGAGCAAATGTACATAATTATATGCTTACAATTTTTTTATGGTGTAATTTTTTGCTAACAAAATGTAAGTCGTGGTTGTCTCATATTTCAGATCGCATTTCTGTGGTGCCTCTTATAGTATGTAACCATTGCTTCCATAGAGTGGAGAGGAGTGACGCACTACGGAGGGAACAATGGCAGTGGGATCCCTTTAAGTCTGCCATCTGCTCTCCGTCAGGCTTCTGGTAAAGTATTCGATCATTGTATTGTTGTTGTGGCTCAGGTGTTTCAGGTTTCTTTGGGTAAATACTCATAGATTACTCGTTTGTACTCCTAATTTTTATTTTGTTTATGGATTGTACTTTGAAACACTTTGCTCTCTTGCCACAACTATTTTCAAAGATGATCAATCGAGTTACTACCTTACCTTACTGCTGTGCCGTGTCAATTGACGTTGGCGGCAATGGAGTACCACACGCTTCTGTCCCCAGCCAAATTCACTACTTCGTCTATCTTCTCTCTTCCTATCATCTCTTTCATTCCATCCATGCACTTCATCCTCTGTCTCTCCTGTGCTCTCCGTCCCTCGATCATTCTCAACAGACAGTCTCTCTTCACACCATCCGCGTTCAAAACATGCCCCACACACCCAACCTGTCTTCTCACCACAGTCAACTCCCTCGTCGTGCCATTCATGTACAGCACTTTCTTAGTCTTTTTCGCCACCCACGGTACCCTTTTGAGGCACCACATACCCACTGCCCCCCGCCGCCTCGTCATTTCTTTACTAACACTCCAGTTTTCACAACCGTTTAACATCACTCACCATATGCAACACTTCAAAATTCTCAGTTATTACGATCATTATTCATATCTTATGATAGTGTAGAAATTTTGTCACTCAATCTTTAAAACAATAAAAAAAAACGTCCTTAAGAAACGGTTTAACTTCAATTAGTGCCTTTTTTAGTGTACTGCGCAGAAATGTTTTGAAATATGGCTCTAGAATGGTTACTTTCATGGTGAGAAGAAATTTAGAAAACAAAGAAAAAGATGGAAAAATCTACAGCTTTACCTTTTGATTGTGTAGGAATTTTGTTATTCAATCTTTTAAACATTGAAAACATCCTTAAGAAACTGCTTGATATCACTTAGAACCTTTTTTTAATGTACTAGAGGAGCTGCTCAGAGATGTATCAGAATATGGCTCTAGTATGACTGCTTTCATGGTGAGCAGAAATATAAAAAAAAAAAGATGGAAAAAAACTGCAGTAAAGAATGTAAGAACGATATACGAAGAAAGAAAATAATAACACAATACATAAACTCGAGAATAAAAAGGCTCATGAAAGAAATGACCCATAATTTGTAGTAAAGGTGAGAAGAGGAGGAAGGATGTAATGGTGTAATACATACAAAGAGTTCTAAAGGTTAACACAAAACATAAACGCGAGAAAAAAAAGGCTCATGAAAACAGTGACCCATAATTTGTAGTAAAGGTGAGAAGAGGAGGAATGATGCAATGGTGCAATACATACAGAGTTCTAAAGGTTCAGTTACCTGCGCCATGTATTCCACAAGCAACAAGAAACAGAACGCAGTGGCGGAGTAGAAGAATAGTATGTTTAGTGAATTGGAAAGAAAAATTCAAATATCTGATTGAATCACAACACATTTTATTGGTTTCCGAAGTACATTTTCCTTCCCAATAGTGATAAATCTGAATATTGAGGCGTGGGAATATTAAAATGTAGAGTTTAGGTGCAATTTCAAGGTAGATTTCAACATCTCGCTATTGTGTAAGGGAGAGAGTTATCTTTTACTCCAAAACCAATAGCGTAAATGTGTGCAATTCTAAGGGCGACTCAGCGTGGTGCACGGAGGGAGGAAGGGAGCGCCATCAGGGACAGCCTCACATTGTTGATTCTACGTGCGGGGGGAGAGATTGCCCCTTTGTGTTCACCTGGAAAGATTGTGGCAATAAATATACTGTATACGGAGACGAAGGGGTGAGGGAGCCAGCGTCCACTTCATACCAACTTAAACTATACCCACCACTACCTCTGCCATTACCCTCACTACCACGCCAACCACTATAAGACTGTGGATTATGGGTATATAGGTAAATGAGAGAAGGAGTGAGGTAGTTTATACTTATTACCGAGTTGACCCTTGCATCAATTGTGTGTGTGTGTGTGTGTGTGTGTGTGTGTGTGTGTGTGTGTGTGTGTGTGTGTGTGTGTGTGTGTGTGTGCATGCAACGATGATGATGATGATAACAATGAAAATAATGCTTGTATAAATAATAATGTTAATGATAATAACAATAATAATAATTATGATAATGACAAGAATAATAGATACTGTTATTTTCATTATTATTATTATTATTATTATTATTATTATTATTATTATTAGTAGTAGTAGTAGTAGTAGTAGTAGTAGTAGTAGTAGTAGTAGTAGTAGTAGTAGTAGTAGTAATTGTATTTTTATTTTTTATATATAATTATTACTATTATTATTGTCGTTATTGCTATTATAAAGATAGTGATAAGTAATATGATAATTGCTGACAGTTTTTATGTCTCAATCCTTAATCATTTACCTAAACTTTTGGTAAAAACTATTCAAAGAAATGTTTGCCTATTTACTTATCATTTAACACACACACACACACACACACACACACACACACACACACACACACACACACACACACACACACACACACACACACACACTATTGATCCCCTATTGTTTTTTTTTTCCCCAGCTCGTCCATCCGTCCCTTCATCCCTTTGTTTTCAGGCAATAAATAAGGAAAGAAAAACGACCACAGCAGTGCAGGTGGTCAGCAGCCGCCGGCGACCTGTCTAGTTTTTATATATACTTTTTTCCTACATCCTGAGGCAGCGGTACTTGTAGGCTTTGTTGTCTGGGTTGGGCTGGGGACTTATTTCTTGAAGGCTCGGGTGGTCAGGTCGGGGGGCCACAGTGACGCGCGTGAGGGGTTGAATTGGGCAAGTACATATGCAGGAGTCTTGTAGTCCATGTTGTACTCCGAAGTATTCCGAAACCATTGTTCTCATACGTTACATGTGATTGGCCGTGTTCTCAGGAATGTTTCTCCGTTTAACAGTGTTGGAATCTTGTTAACTTGTCACTAAAACCATAAATAAACGTGTAAATTCAAGTGCAGCCTTTGTGGGTAAATATTTTGAAGATGTAGAGCAGAAATCCTTCAAAATACAGTCCTCACCTACTTTTACTTATTACTTTAGTCAAAACACAGTATTTGTCAAATTAATTAATAAAGAAATGGAAAAATAAATCTTTGAAAACCAGAATTACCTCCAATGTAGCTTTGAATCTTGTTAAAATAAGGCAAGGTAACTTTCAATCATCCAGACTTGAGTTCCCATTTCGGTACGCTGACCACTCGACGCAGGTCTCCCGTTAGAGCAAATCTGGCTTCCACCAATAAGAGGCAGCCACTTGAGGTACGCGGCGGCCACTTTTATATTAATGATTTGGAAAAGGACCGCAGAGCACTGAGGGGATTACGAGTAGAAGTGAAGGACGCAAGATTTAGTACTGGAACGACCAATCAGTATTCCTATTTATTCCTTGATAGTGCTAGACAAGGTAGCTCATTTATCTAATACTGGTATAAGGGTTAGAAGTAGAGTTGAAGTGGGTGAGGCTGAGTACAGGATCGATCTATCATTAAAAGTAACTGATATGACTTTTTTCTTCTTTAGTTATACATTGTGGGCCTTTTACGGGAATTTACGGCCTAAAGGAGACCACCTAATGGAGACCTCCTGTCTGAAAGCCCACCTATTTCGGAACCGTTATCACGAATGGATGCCCAATTTCCTCTCGGACCGTGGCCAGGATTCGAATTCGTAAATACGTACGCTTGGGGATGTGAAGGCCCCCAGAGCGCACGTGATCACGGTCTGAGTGGGAGATTGGGCATCCACTCGGGGTAACGGTTCCCAAATGGGTGGGCTTTCAGATAGGAGGTCTCCATTAGGTGGTCTCCTTTAGCCCATTCTCATAAAAAACCCACATTGTATAAATAAAAAAAAAAGACTGAGGCCCTGTGCTATATAAAAATATCGGCGTGTCGGCAGTAACACACACACACACACACGTCACATTCGTCAGCCAATATTTCAGCAAACTTGTCACGCTGAGCCTATGTATTAAATGCTGCTCACTCGCTAATTAGTCAGTAAATATGGACACCATTTTTTGTTGTTGTTACCCTTTGTTTTCTTTTGTGTTTTAAGTGAGTGGAATTCATGTTATTCATATTCTACGTCTTGTACAACTATTTTTTTTTTTTTGGTGTGTAATTCTTTTATCCATATTAAGTTTTTTTTATGCTCTTTAATCTATCAAATTCTCCTAGCTCCCCACACACCTTTTAACTTGTCCATACTACAGTTCTTCTCGTTCTTGTCATATTTGTTCTGTCTTATCTACATTGCTATTAACATATTTACTTCGTAGTGTGCAACGTCTTTTATTTTCATCCATAATAATCCCCTTAGTACTGGAACGCCTTTTTACCTTCAGTTTTGGATACGATTATATGATTTTATTGAAACTATGAAAGCTCTATGAAGGTTGAAAGATTAATGGCCAGAATCGCCGTAATTTTAGTCCCCACATAAGTTTCTGAAGTTGCATAAAATCGTCAAATAATAAGAATAAATATGAAAATGCGTCACAGCCTTCAAAGAGTTAAGTTTTTGACCGTCACTAATGTTCCAGCAAAGTTCCAGTCAAATAATAAGAATAAATATGAAAATGCCTCTTAGTACTGAAGGGGTTAAGTTTTTTGACAGTCACTAACGTTCCAGTAAAGTCTCCTAACTCTCTCTCGCACCTTTTAACGTGTCTTTACTTCTCTCGCACCTTTTAACGTGTTTTTACTACACTCCTCGTCTGTTATCGTCCTGGACACCCTCACGTGTATTCCTGTCCTATCCAGCGTGGTGTGGGAGTCCCGCCACGAACACACAGGACCTCGCGCCTCTCTCTCTCTCTCTCCACTCTCAGCAGTGTTGGCGGCGACCCAAGCGGCGCCACATTTGTCAGTGTCGTGCCTCAGCCAAGGCGGCACTGGAACGCCGGCGGGTGTCAACCTTCTCCTTCAGGGGGAAATATTAGCTGCCGTGAAAAATAATACTCGGTGAAATTCGTCGCCTCGGTAGCGTGAGAAAGCTGACTTGGAGAACCTGGTGAGGCGGAAGGCCTTAAGGGGGAACGAGGGATGGTGACGGGTATTTGTATAGAGGCGTTCCTGCGATGAATGAAGGGGATGATGAGGATACTGGTTAACCTTGTGGGTCTTCATTGCAATTTTTGGTCTTGTGTACGGACTGTCCTCTTTAGGAAACAACGCTTTTTTCCTCCATTTCTGTTGACCTTGACCTCAGCCGCGAACACAGACAGTCAGTATTCAAACTCTGACTGTGTTGGTGGTGGTGGTGGTGGTAGTAGTGGTGCCGATCATATCAATAGGGGTGGTGATGATGTGGTGGTGACGATGGCAGTGGCAGTGATAGCCGTGATGATGAGGGTGGTTATAGTGGGGATAGTGGCGGTGGTGAAGCTCCAGGGTATGTAAGGATGAGGCTGCAACACTTTCCTGAAATATTTTTGTATTTAAAGGGACACAGTTTGGTGGTGGTGGAGGCGTTCCCAGGGTGACGGGGTGCGTGGGAGGTGGGGAGACACGAGGTGTGGGGTGGGGGGGGCAGGTGGGAGAGGAAAGGAGGGGAATTTGATGGGGAGGCGTAACGTTGTGTGAGATAGAGAAGGATAAACCTGGGAAGGGAGGCAAGATGATGGGGAAGAGGAGGGGGAGGAGGAGGAGATGATAGTGGCGAATATGAGACGAAGAGAGAAGTGGTAGAGGGAACAGAGGTGAGAGGTAAAGAGGAAGGGAAAAGCAGGAAGAAAGAGAAGATGAGAGAGAAGGATAAATGGAGAGAAACAGTAGAGAATGGAAATTAATTGAAAAAAAAGAGAAAGGGGAAGAAGAGGAGGAAAAAGGAAAAAAATATAGGAAGAGATGGAAGAAAATGTTTGGGAGAGAAAAGTGGTATAGGAAACAGAAACGAGAGAAGAAGGGGAATGGAGAGGTAAGAAAGGGAAGATGGAAGAGAAAGATAAAGTAAAAAAAAATCGTAGAGAACGGAAATCAATTGAAAAAAGAGAAAGGGGAGGCGGAGGAGGAAAAAGGAGAAAAATAAGAAGAGGTGAAAGACAACATTTGGGTAGAGAAAAGATGAGGTAAGCATAGAAAAGATGATAGGTTTTGGAAAGGAAGGAGATAAGGAAGAGAGGATGTGAGACAGAAGAAGAAAAGAGGGATAGGATTACGTATAAAAAAGAAAAAGAAAAAAGAGGCAAAAAATACAGGAAATATAAGATGTTTGGATTAGAAAGATTACAGCCTTGATTGATATAACGGTGTAGCAAAAAGATTACATAAGAAAAAAAGAGGCAAAAAAGGATAGACAATATAAGATGTTTGGATGAGAAAGTATTACAGCCTTGATTGATATAATGGTGTGGCAAAAAGGAAGAAAAAGAAGAAGAAAAAAAAAAAAAAACAAGAGAAGGAAAAGAGGAAAGAATGATAAGTGAGAAAGTAATAAGGGAGTTAAAGGAAGGTGTGATTATTGAGTAATGATTTGATGGGCCAGGGAAAAGGAGGGAAAGAGGAAAGTAGAGAGAAAAAAGAAAAAAAGGAGGAGAATGTTAAGCGATGGATTGTTAAAAAAGAATGGAAGAAAAGAGAGAAGAAAGACCAACATGGAGATTAACCCCCTTCAGTATTGGGACACATTTTTACCACAAGTTTTAGGTGCGTTTAGACGACTTTATTGACATTGCGAAGGGTCTATGGAGGTCAGAAATTTAATGGCCAGAGTCTGTACTATTATAACCCCGACGTAAATTTCTGAAGCTGTATAAAATCGAAAAATATTAAGCAGAATAAATATGAAAATGTGTCCCAGTACTGAACGGATTAAAAGGTATGCTGCACCAAACTTATAAGAGACCCAAATATATATAAAAATTGTTATTCTATTTCAGAGAGAGAGAGAGAGAGAGAGAGAGAGAGAGAGAGAGAGAGAGAGAGAGAGAGAGAGAGAGAGAGAGAGAGAGAGAGAGAGAGAGAGTGTGTGTGTGTGTGTGTGTGTGTGTGTGTCCAGCAGAGTTGATATGCAAATCACACAAAAGATATCATCATTTACAACACTTACACCTCGAACTGGGAAGAAAGCACAGTGGAGTTTAAGAAACTGTACTGATATTGCAGTCATTAAGGCAACTGTACTTCAGATCGCCTTGCCAAGTGTGTGTACTTAATATTACCTCACTAACAGCACAAACTTAATATTGCCTTCCCTACTTAAGAAACTGTACTAACTTCCCTGCTTAAGAAACTGTACTAATATGGCAACTGTTAAAGCAGCTGTTCTTAATATTGCCTTGCCAAGTGTGTGTATTTAATATTGCCTCGCTAACCTCACAAACTCAATATTGCCTGGCCAACTGTGCATACTGAATACTGCCATGCCAATTCATTAGTTAATAATAAAGTACTGTAGAGTGAGGAGCGGCGCGCGTCCTGGCTGCGTGTGGTCCTATCGCGCTGCACACTCATCCAGCAAAGCCGCGTGTTTTTATATTATTATTTTTGCCACAAGCCGATATTAATTCCAGTTCCATTATAATAACATGGAAATCGCAATTACCTTTTGCCCATTAATTTTAGACGATAAATTCTGTGAAATATGGTGTGAGGTAACGGATAGAGCCAGCCAGCCAAGAGCGTCACTTCTTGAGCATCACACCGCACTGCTATTTATCATTATCATCATTGTCATTGTTATCATTATATTTTTCTGCCTAAGGGTTAATGAGAAAGGGCTAAAGAAAACTCCTGTAATATAAATATGGCGCTGACCAGGGAAAATAATAATAGCTGAAAAGAAATACGCACTCAAGACGTCAGACTGAGGAGAGAGAGAGAGTTCAAAGACAAGTGCAAAATCACCTCAGGAAACGTTTCTTGTCTTACAGAAAGCGTGGCGTGCACATTGACTTTTTCCTCTTAACCTCTTCAGTAATGGGACGTGTTTTCATATATATTCTGCTTCTTATTTGGCGATTTTATGTACCTTCAGAAACTCATGTGTTCATTAAGATGGTACAGAAATTGGCCATTAATCTTCTGGCCTCCATAGAACCTTCTTAACATTGATAAGAACGGACTAATCACACCCAAGACTCGTGGCAGAAATGTGTCCCAATAGTGATAATAAGTTTAGAGCGAAAAGCAATCAAACAAAACAGAAGGTTAGTCGTGTTTTCGTGGGTAACTTTTGCCAGTGACGGTGAAGAGTCGTTATTCAGTTAATACTCTCGAGAGCCTCTTGCCCAGTATCATCCAGTGAAGCCAGAGGAGCAAGCAGAAGCCTTGTTAAATTCAGAGGCCGCAGTGGTACAGTGGAAATACGTGCGCTCTGGGGGGGCCTTGAGATCCCAAAGCGCATGGGTTCGAATCCTGGCCGCGGTCCGAGGGGAGTTCAGGCATCCATTCGGGGTAACGGTTCCCTAATGAATGGGGTTTCAGATGGAAGGTCTTCATTATTTAGTGTCTTTTAGTTCATAACTTCTCTTAAAAACCCAACTTTGTACAGATAAAAAAATATAATAAGTCGTACAGTCGTGAAAACTCAAATTGATATCCAGTAAACCTGTTGGAAATAAGATGAAACGTAAATTTAGAATACAGGATAAAGAATAATAACGTCAATCTATTATGCCTCCGTCTCTCCAATTCCTTTTCCTTTTTTTTTTTTTTTTTTGGCACTGTGGCACTGCAATGTTCCTCCAGCTTGCGCAATACAAATGGTCGAGTGTGACATTTTTCTATCAGTTGAGCGACAGACAGCGGGGACAGAGGGAATGATGCAGGGAGTCTCCGCCACCTCACTCCTGCAGCACAGCCAGGAGGACACTGGGGAATAAATTCTTCAGCAGGCAGCTTTAATGTAAACCTTAAAAGGATGCATCGTAATCCTTATCCTGCAATCCTATCTTCGTCGTCTTTGTCCTCCTTGTCCCTGAGCGAACCATCTCGTGAATCTTGCTTCAGTTGAGGCTGTGCAGTTTGTCACGCGGATGACTTTATTGTTGTTTGTTGTTCTTGCTTTGAGATTATTTTTGTTTCTTGCTGTTACTCATTCTTCTTCCTTTCCTTGTTCTCCTTCTCTTCCTCCTCCTCCTCCTCCTCCTCCTCCTATTGGTGACTTTTTTGTATATCCTCTCTCTCTCTCTCTCTCTCTC
>CM035223.1:10954222-10968472 GCA_020233015.1 Callinectes sapidus
CTCCTCCTCCTTCTCCTCCTCCTTCTCCTCCTCCTCCTCCTCCTCCTCCTCCTCCTCCTCCTCCTCCTCCTCCTCTCCCATCGTGCACAGAGAACCAGTAATGTGTCATGGTTGTTCAAGAGCCTCGGCACTCTATACAATAAGCATTTGTACTGACTGTAAACAAATGAATCCATCAGTCGGTAAGTCCTGGGTGGCTCACCTTGACTAAGTGACTTTTCTCCATGTGGTTGCCTCATTCTTGCCTGCTCACCACGACAAAGCTTTATAATTACCTTAAATAAGATAGATAAGAAGATATATATACAATGAGCGATGAGAGAGACTTGATGGTCATTGTCAATAGCAGCAGTAGTAGCAGCAGATGGTGGTGATGGTGATGGTGGTGGTGGTGGTGGTTGTGGTGACGAGGACACCTTCTCAGGCAGCCTTCTCTTCCGGCAGCGCCCTGAACACTAGCTGGCACCAGACTGTCAGGCGTCCTGCAACACAAAGGTTCACCAGGCTTACTCCTGTCGTCATGCACACCACACCTCTCACCACTACGTACACTGCTGTGTCACGGCCAATCTTCCCTCTCACTCTGACTTTCACTCGAGTCTCTCCATAAAAATTCATGTTTCCTTCACTACATTGGATCTTATACTGAAACACTTCTGGTCAACTCCCCCCTACTTTGAAAGGTTTTTTAAGTGGCACTGTTCAGGTGACAGATTAATAAGACTTCTGCATTATTAATAGGAAAAAAACTCTTGAGAAACTTCTTAGTCATTTCTGTGGCCTTGGAAAATAGACGTGGTGAAAGACCGAAGCGTTTCTCAGTGAATACCGGCTATTATCTCATCTTCATCTTCCCACCACTCATTAACTCCTGCATTCCTGCCCCACCTGGCCACTGTTTAGCGCGACCCACATCCCGGCAAGCCGGTAGCACAGTCTCAGTACAACCCCTGAACACTTACGCATGAATCGTGAAAGCTTCGCTGCGATGTCCTGCCTGTAGATGGCGAAGTAATAGACCGGAAGACCCGAGGCGATGAGGACGAGGCCCACGCCCACCTCCAGGGGACTCTGAATGGCGGGCAGCACCAGGAGGAACACCTGGATCACGGTGAATACCACGGGCAGCGCAAGCCACACCTGGGAGGGTCAGCAGACACATGTCACAAAGCAGTTTTTGCACTCACCACTCAGCTTGACGTTTTCCTGTCATCTGATGTACCAGTAGCTGGCTTTGTTATATATGTAGGTGTAGCAGATCAGAGGGCTTAAGCCTCTGACAGTATGTTGAACAGCGGAGACAAGTGTAACACGGTAACTGATATCTAACAATGACTGCGTGCAGCGTGACGACGTGGTGAGCAGAATGGTGAAGTGCACGGTGCGTGTTACTAACAGCCATGCAGCTCATCAGCAGCAGCAGCAGCAGCAGCAGCAGCAGCAGCAGCAGCAGCAGCAGCAGGATTCCCAGCCTTGGTGAGGCAAGGGTCAATGATCAATGAGTGCCGGGACTTACCTTGAAGGGTCTGGGTCTGTCTGGCTGGTTGTAGCGGAACCAGAAGAGTGCAAACATGCAACCCAGGTTTGTGAGCGTCATGGCGTAGGTGGAGTAGGTGATGAGCAGCACCATGTCGGTGGTGACCAGCATCAGCAGCAGCCCAACCCCCTGTAAGAAGACAGGCGCTGTCAGCATCACGCCAAAGTAACGTTGTGTGGATACGCAAATTATCCCTCTGTGGCCTGACTCACATGAAGAGCGATGGCCGGCACTGGCGTGAAGTGGTCAGCGTGCACGAGGGCGAACGCCTCAGGGAATTGTCCTTTCCTCGCGCCCACGAAGAAGAGACGTGACTGCGTAAAGATGGCGCCGTTGGTGGAGCCGAATGTGGAGCAGATGACGAAGGCGGGCATGATCCACGCCATGACTCCCAGGGTGCGGCCCGCGAAGGTCTAGGGGGACGAGGAGAGGTAAGGGCGTGAAGCAAGAGGTCTACACAGTGAAAGTCAAGAAGAAGCCCCGGCCCTCCTTGCCTGCTCACCACGGCCACGGCGTTGGAGGAGATCATCTCGGTGGGAGTCAGCACGGCCAGGTAGGCGGCGTTGGTGAGCGTGTAGATCACCGTCACCAGAGATGTGGAGCAGATGATGGCCAGCGGCAGGTTCCTGTGGGGACACACTACTTGACCTTGGATATATAGGCCTCCATTCTGCCACCGTGCACCACCTGTGTGACAGCCACCTCGCGACACCACTCACCAACTCACCAGATACACCCACACCAACACTCACCTGTTGGGGTTCTTCAGCTCCTCCACCACGTAGTACAGGTTCTCCCTGCAGGCAAAGAAAATAGTTAGCAACTGTCCTGTACTTTCCCAGTACACACCCTTGAAAACAGTGGCGATGGTAGATCAAATTGTCTCAGAATAGAGGCCTTGTAACTTCCCTGAGACAGTGACTATTCCTACGCTGCAGACCAGAGATGGGGAGCCAGAGGACCGAGGACAGACGGTTTGGGCGGGTTGGGCGGGCTGGGCGGGGTCGAGTGCCGTTCCTCTGAGGCCTTCCCGTCTCGATTAGAAACACACACCGCTAATCCCCGCGGCCAGTTTCCCCATGTGAGGGGCAAGAGAAGAGCGCGGCTGGGGAAAACCGGCTGACTTCTAAAAATGTGATCTTGCAAACTTTATTAACCCTGATTGATGTGACGCATTGTGAGGGATAATGAGGTGTGTGTGTGTGTGTGTGTGTGTGTGTGTGTGTGTGTGTGTGTGTTTGTATTTGTATTCTTTAACACATCTATGCTCTACCTCCACTACCACTATTGCAAAAGGCTTTATATTAAACTTGCACGAGTTTTTAAGGTGTGTTTGTGGTTCTAGAGGCAGAATGACAAGATTTCCATATTATTAACTGGAGAAACACTCTTGAAAAACCCCGCTAATGATCTCTGTGGCCTTTGAAAATGGTCGTGGTGAGAGAGCAAAACGTTTCTGAATACTGATCTAAATTGGCGACTCACATATGAGGAGGGCGGCGACCAGTCTGACACCCGCCTCGGGGACGGCCTCGCACTCCTCCAGGGCGGCTCGCAGCAGGTAGTTGGCGAAAGTGAGAGCGACCACCGCCCCGCCAGCGTTGTTGCGCACCACGGCCGTCACCCACACGTACAGGAAGGCTGGCAGGGGTCCGAATGCCGCGTGCAGGTAGGCGTACATACCGCCGCTCTCAGGGATCATGGTGCCTGGTGCCGCGTAGGACAGAGATGACAGACACGTCACTTGAAGGGGACTGGCAAATTAGTGGGCTTTTTATTTCCTTTTTTTATTATTATTTATTTATTTATTTATTTATTATTTATGTTTTTATTTACCCGTGGCCAGCTTTCTCTCTTATATAAAAAAAAAATATTATTTTGCTGTTATTTATTTTATTCACTTGAACCCTTTCACTGGAAAATGTTCCCGTTCATTACCTACAACTCTTTAGACGCAGTTTTATTTTGTGTTAAAATGTCATCGATATTTCAGCGTAAGACAAATGTAAGTGTCTGTTTTTCTTACTACCTCTCCAGTGTCCCGAGGCAAAAGTTCTTATGTTAGAATGGTTAAGCAAAAGGATCAAGATGAACCATTTATAACATTTCAAGGGTTTTTCAATAATGATGTAGCAAAGAGTGTGGAGATGCTGTCAGTCTCCTCGGCGTGAGAGGAACTCCGCTTGAAGTACTTGAAAGCGGCCTTCCCTTCTCAGCACAACCTGAGGCCTAGAGTGTGACTTCTCCTTTGTATGTATTGTGGTGGTGCGAGTAACCTGATGGCAATGATTCTACTGTACTTTGTTTCCATTTTCAGTATTAAGAAAATGGTGTTGCTAGCATGAGTCATTAAAAGAGACGTGTGTATCTGTCAAGCTGGTCCCGTCTTCAGCGCCACCCCTTCAATACTTCACTCGATGGAACATTCCTGTAATGGTATACTAGTCTGCATATTTGTGACTGACAGCAGCTAATCGTAACTCACCCAGCTCAGCAAAGCAGATGGCGCCCAGCATGGAGAGCATCCCGCAGGCTGCCCACACCGCCAGGGACATGCCCACGCTGCCCACGTAGGAGATGACGCCCTTGGGAGACACGAAGATGCCCGAGCCGATAACGATGCCCATGATCATTGTGATGCCCTCCAGCAGGCCAAGCTCCTTCTTCAGGCACACCGACGACCCCTGCTCATTGGGGCTGCTGCTGCTGGTGGTGGTGGTGGGGAGCTCCGCCACTGGTTTTTCCTTGTCCACGCCTGTCTCGTCTTTGGGAGGCTGAGGATGCGTTTCAATGGACGGATTCGTCCCATGGCCCTCGGAGAAGTCGTGTGCAGCATATCCAGGGTTGTCCATGACTCTACGTGTCTGGGGTCTGCGTGACGCCTAGAAGACTGCCTCGCGACTATTGAATCAGTGAGGCCTGAAAACAACGGTCGTGTATTGCTGACGCGTGTGTGTGTATGTGTGTGTGTGTGTGTGTGTGTGTGTTTGAGTGTGCGTGTGTGTGCGCGGCAAACACTGACCACTTTTCCTTGTGGAGTCTAGCTGTCGCGTGGCCACAGCCTGTAGGCGGCACCGGTCGACTCAAACTGCTGGCTTGCTGCGTATTGTTTAGATTTAGCGTCTTACCTCCACATCACGCGCTTTCACCTGGCTGTCCTTGACACGTACCGTCACCACCACCCTCAATTCACCTGTATAATATTACTGACCTTTACTTCACCGCTTCATTCCTTTACTTACCCGAAGAGGAAAAATGGCACTTTTTCCTTTAAAAGATCGGGCAAATTACAAGACCAGCCATAACTATTTATTTATTTTCCGTAATCGAGAATCTGATCATATTTCATAATGAATTAATGTGGCATTAGGTAATCTGCACTATCGATAGGAGAGATCCGCACCTAGTTGGTCGCCGCACCAACGGGACGTGGCCAGATCTTTCGAACACGGCACAGGGAGTAATGGTCCTAGTATTCAGCGGCGTGCGGGGGGAAGAGGGTGTGCATATCCGGAGGAGAGGGAGGTATTGAAGATCCTCAGTGGGCAAGGAAAGACTGTGCATCATAAAGAGGTTAGTGCACGTGTGCGTATTATGAGGTGGGAGGAGGAAAGACACTCCTTGAAGAAGGAAGTGAGAGTGAATTCATGCATTTCGTAAGGGAGAGAACCTGGGCGTGACGTGATCAATCATCAATCATGGGGGGCATACGCCGGGGGGTGCGTTGCCTCGCCTACCCTACGGCGCCACTGTAGACTGTGAGGAGGAAAGGAAAGTTCATGTCCTGGGAGGGGAGGAGGGAAGGACGGACAAAGCGCAAGTCCTTATGACAGTGTCCTTGGCTGAGTCTCGTTCACTTTTTCTGGTTAAATAACTCGCGGACACACAAACACAAGGGGTCGCAGTACCCAAGGGCACGCCGCTTACACAGTAAATGTAAACAGACTGGATCAGAACTAGGCTGCGGCTGTGCTGTTCTTGCTACACCTGCAGGGCGGAGCCACACCGGATGGACGAGTGGCCAGGCAAAAACTAAGGACGAACTTCATTGTCACCATAAATGACTGATGGTTAAGAGACAATGACTTTAATGGGTGCGCTACCACCATCGCTACCGTTCCCGACACTATAACTACCACCACCACCACCACCATCAACACTACCATTACTTGTACTACTCTCACAGCCACCACCTCCACTACCACCACCACCACAAGACGTATTCCACTAGTAGGTCGCCTGGTGGAGTGTGCTGCTGCTGCTGCTCTTCCGAGGCTCCTGGCGGCTCTCGTAGGCCTGTGCAGCAGGCATGAGAAGCCACAGGATGAAGCTGATGCTCATGAGGCTCGCCAGTATCCACATGCTAATAGCGTAGCAGCCGCTGGCGTCGCGGATCACACCTGCGAGAGACACTGGCTGAAGGGACGGTACATGATCGAAAGTGAAAGTGTTGTAAGAGCCAGCGCAGGATGAAGGCTGTCCCGGGACTGCATGACCGTGGGAGGGAGGAGTGAGGCTGGCAGGACTGGGCAGGAACCGTTGTCGTACAGTATTGCTGGCGTCCTACCAGCTCTCACCTCCACCCTCCCTTCCCCTCCATAGCCATGAAGTGTCCCCTCACGCCCTTTTCCGTTCCTGCAGCCACCCGCCAACACCCACGTGTCACTGAGGCATGCACTAGAGGGAAGGAGCGGAAAGTTGCCCTGCATGGACTATTCTGTCATGATATTCAGTGTTGCCACAGTATTGAGGGACACACCCATTACTCACCCACCACGGGGCCTATAATAAAGAAGCCCAGCGCTCCGAGGAGGTTCCTGGCCCCGTAGACGGAGATGAGGCAGCGAAGACCCACCACTCGCGTCATGAGAAGGTTGTTGAGGCCGTAGAACATGCCCGCGGCACACCCCCACACGCCCATTACTGCCGCCTGCCACACGGCGCCCATCTGGAAGGTGAACGCTGAAACACACAGTTATCTGAGGACACAGCACACGTCACTTCACTGGAGTATAATGTTAAATACCGTCCCATTTCTCGGTCATATACGTACATCAAGAGGAACGAGTAACTAGATTAGAAAATTGGATGATGTGAGCAAGTAACCTCAAGTGTCACCTCCATGTGTGTGGTGAGTGCTGTTTATCACCACTCCCACCAGCACAGGAAGAGGTTAGGCTTACCCAGGACAGAGGCTGCCATGACGGCCATGCCCGCCATGTAGCACACCCGCATGTTGAACCACGGCAGGTCAGAGAGTGCCGACACGCTCAGCCTGGTGAAGAGATTACTCATCCCAGCGATGGACAAGCACCAGGCTGCTGTCTGGAGCGAGTGTCCTGCTGCCTGGAGGGCGAAGGGAACCATCACCAGGAAGTTTGCCTCCGCGTTAATGATGAGAGAGGAGGCCAAACCGATAATGAGGCAGGTGGGCCTCTTCAGCACGCGCATGTCCCTCACCACGGAACGCACCACACGGCACAACGTCCTGCACACACCACATGCACCACTCTTGTCCCTCCGCGCTACAGAAGGTACAGCGGGAGCCTCTGTCTGGGCCACAATGGCCACAGTGTGGACTGGGAGCGGAGTGTCTTCTCTGGCGGCAGCACAAGTGGTTTGGGATACGCGTCTGTGCGAGGGCACCACACACAGGGGGTCGCCTGTGTCCTCTGTATTATCATTGGCAACCTTCACCTCCTCTGTTTTCTGTTCTGTGGTCATGGCGTGTGAGGGGAGCAGGGATGAGAAGGCCACGGCGTCCTTCACTTTCTTTGGCTTCTTCCAGTGCCACTCGACGGGCTGGAACACGCAGGCTCCCACCACTGCATGCAGGGTAATGCCGCCTAGGACCACGGTGCCGCCCCGTATCCCGTATTCTTCCTGCAGGAGGCGGATGACGAGCGGACTGATAAAGTGACCCAGTCCCGCCCCGGCCACCAGACAAGCAGTGGCGCGACCGCGTCGCTTCTTGAAGTAATGAGCCAAGATGAGATAGCCGACGCAGGAGAGCCCATTGCCGAGTCCTGCCGCCAACATAACAGGAAAGCGTTAATGCTCTGGCCAGCTAGCGGCACCCCAGAACACAATGGTTCACTACTAAACAATGAAATATCTACATACGCATGATGGAAAAATATTATTCCAGGTCTTGAACTATTCCTTAATGAGTTGAAATCTTATGAGGAGCTGTACAGAAAGTCATACACCCGGGAGCTGAAAATAGGGAAGGAGACAGCAGCTCTGACTGTGCGTGCCCTGTGCTTTGTCACTCACCACAGCCGAGTGAGAATGTGATGAGAAGGTGGAGGGGCGAGGCAGCGAAGGCACTGAGGGTGAGAGAGGTGGCGGTGAGAAGCGTCCCTGTCACAGCCACCTTACGGAACCCAAACTCCTTAGTGAGGGTGCCCATCACCACCCCCGTCAGGCGCCACACCACCAGGAAAGTGTTGAAGATGACCGCGATGGTGGTGGAGGAGGTGCGCCACTCCAGCAACTGTCGTGAGAACAGGATGCCGAAGGAGGGTAGTAGCATGGGCACCACAAGCTGGAGAGAGAGAGAGAGAGAGAGGGGGGGGGGGGGGAAGGACTTTATCACATTCCATAGGATAGTAAGAACTTAGTTTATGTGTTAACACGGCTATTAACGTTATCTTATCTTTCTGCAGTTAGGATGGGAAGTGATCTCGGCAGTGTTGGACAAAAAAAATCAAGCATCCAAAGCCAACTCCCCCCCCACCCTCCCCTGAGACAACACACAAGAAAACCAGATAATACTTACTTAATACTCGTAAATTGAACCATAAAAACCTGTTATGTATAGAGTACTACGGTGTTGATAGTTGACGTGGCAACGCCTTTCAAGTAGTCGGTTCATGCGATAAGGACGTAAGTATCTTTTGAATACTTTTACACAAGACTGATATCTCCCTGGCAGGGGGAGGAATAGCGAAAGACGTTTTAATGTTGGAATGGAAACACTTGCTTCTTCTTCCAATATCTCTGATTTCCTTTAGCGCCACTTTGATAATACAGAGGCAGCTTCCTAACAGAGCCGCCTAGCTGTGTCCGGCCAGTTAGTTCCTTCTCGTCCTGATCACGGCGGGGAAAGGCCTCAGCTTCCTATCATTTGATTCTCTCTCTGCGGTGTGGTGCGGTCACTCACCGCTGGCTGATAGGTAGAGGGAGGAGGGGCGCCAGATGACCAGCAGAAACTAGTATAACAGAAGTGTCAGGGGCAGTGCCACTGTGCCGTGCCACGGTGGCTGACAGGAGATCTTGTTGGAGCTTTACAGCCACAATCCCGCGCAGCGCCGTGGTCTGATGTGCACCAGGTGGCACTAAACAAGTCCTTTGGTGTGCTTACGCTAAGCTTAGTTAAGATCTCAATAACATGCACGTGTGTGCGGTCACATGTTGTGTGTTTATCTGTTCTCTCAATATCATGATTCAAACGCCATTAAAGCGCGCACGCGCACACACACACACACACACACACACACACACACACACACACACACACACACACACACACACACACACACACACACACACGATAAGTGTGGAACGCCACTTACAGCAATAAGGAACACTCCTGCAGCCACCACCCATCCCCAGCCGCCGTCAGGAGGCTGAGGGTCGCACTGATTCTCCTGGTCTTCCTCGGGCGCCGCTGCTGCCATGCGTGCACTGTGACGCCGTGGCAGTGCACGCCTGGGTCTTTGGTGAGGAGTGTGATTTGTTCGCGCTCACTCCCACCACTGTACCTCACCTTGACCGTCCACTAAACACTGTCACATCTTCACTTCATTCTTGCCACTAATACCACTATACCAGACCGTGGCCGAGCATCTGTATATCACACTTACAGGGCCGACTGAGACAAGTCACTCGCCACCACCTCCCTCCCCTCAGTCCCTGCTCACCGCGGTAGTGCCACTGGAGGACTCTCTGGCACCTCTGCTCCACCATTATATATAATCCACCTGTATGTGTGTGTGTGTGTGTGTGTGTGTGTGTGTGTGTGTGTGTGTGTGTGTAAGAGAGAGAAAGAGAGAGAGAGTCTTTATCTGCTTATTGAGGAGCGTTGTTGTCAGAACTGTTCGTCTTTAGTCATGTTTCAAAGCTTTCTTACTTTCTTCCTCTTTCTCCCACACCTAGCTCAATGAGTAACTCTATCTCAGCCTCCCCTGTCCTCCTCCCGTCTCATCTGCCACTCTCTTCCGCTCTGTCCTAACATGCCGGATACCTCCAATCACCACGCCAGGAGAGGCGGGCTGAACGTAGCTGGGGAGGGAAGAGAGGAATCGTCGAGAAAATTTTTCACAGCCTGTACGTCTCTATAGATATGATTACATGTATCAGTGTTACTTTACGGTAAGGATAGACTGATGATTGCTGCTACTATAAAACGTTTACTTATCTTCCTTGTCCTCCTCCTACCCCTCTTTTTAACCTTTCTCGTAAGCGTAGGTTAGTGTGGATTAGTGACGTCAAACAACATAGCGAGAGAGAGCATAATGGTCCTTTGTTATTTGTGATCTTATGCAATTCTCCTCCTCCTCCTCCTCCTCCTCCTCCTCTTGTTTCCGTATAGCCACCTACATAGGTATAACATTGGTGGTTTGTATGCTGAAGTAAGTGAGTGATAGCTGGTAAGGAAGAGGGCATGAAGTGTCTTGCTTATCTCGTGCTCTTTACTTTACTTTACAAATATGACTTGATCTATGCAATGCAGAAGTTGATGCTGTTTATTCCGGTGAGGGGAGTGAGTCGTGCTGTGGCGTTAATGATGGTCACGTCGCGTCGCAACTGTGTCATTGTGAGTTGTCCTTATTCTCTTAAAAAATTTAGTCTCCTTTTTCTTAACCTCTTCAGTACTGGGAACCGTTTATATGTTTATTCTACTCATTATATGTGATTTTCTACAGCTTCAGAAACTTATATGGGGATGAAAATAGTACAGACTAATCTTCAGATCTCCATACCCTTCCTCGTGTCAATAAAATCGCCCAATCATACACCAAAATCGTGGTTAAAATGGGTCTCAGTACTGAAGAGGTTATACTTCTGGTTGGTCAACAAAATAATCATACACTTATGGATAAACTAATAAACTCCACAGATATTTGTGTTGTCTTCCTTTATTTTTATTTTGTCTTCATTTAATTTACATAGCCTTTTTCCACGGCAAGTCTTGTAGCTCAATTGATAGATTATGGCCGTCATAATTAGGATGAAGACCGCCTTAAAAATATCGTACTGTACCTCACTCACCCACCTGCGCGCTGTACGGTTCAATGTTCATGGGCGCACTCGATTTCAATTACGAATCTTGAAAGAATAAAGAAGTCTGTGGCAATGAAGGGGAAACAAAGCTATTGTCGTATCTTTATCCTCTCCTTAAACATGACTTAAAAATTGATGGATAACATTCAACGTCCCTCATATTAATTGACCTAGTTTGGGAAGTGTTGTAAGGAATGTTAGGTAAGTTGTGTTGTATTTTCGTAAGAAGAAGTATGTAAAGGGAACAAAATCACTAACGCTGAGAGATTAGTATTCATTAAGACTTGGAATTTGAAGCTTGAGATTGGACAAGATGTTGATTATAATATTATGTTGATAGAGACCAAAAAAAAAAAAAAAAAAAAAAAAAAACCGTGACGGTGGCTGTGTATCATTGAGAAAGAGAAATGTACTGTGACCGGGTTAATGTAAATACTGACAACATGAGTTGTTGTTATGCTGTTACTTGTTCACTTATGATGCAAAGGTAATTATAAAAAAGTACAGTATTTTTCACCATGACTGCCACTTGTAGGGCTGCTGACTTTTGTGCTTCCATGTTTCCTTGTGATATGGCGCTCATTTTGTCCTGAAGGAAGACATTCGTCCTCATCTGCATCTTGGAAAGTACTCCTACTCGCACATTGAAGAGGTCTTTATTACTGCTGCTGCTGCTGCTGCTGCTGCTGCTGCTGCTGCTGCTGCTACTGCTACTGCTACTGCTACTACTACTACTACTACTACTACTACTACTACTACTACTACTACTACTACTACTACTACTGACCTTGGCTGGTCCTCCTTTTCCTATTCTTCCTCCTGTTCCTCGTCCCCCTGTTCCTCCTCCTCCTCTTACAATGCACCACTGCTGCGCCCTTGAGACATGTGGTTGCTGCGCCATTGGTACCATGTGGTCTCTGGAAACGGTTCTTATTGGTGCGTGCAGTGTTTAAAAATTCAACTCAACCATATACATTTCTACTGCGGTATGCCTCACTAATTTCCGATGTAGTGAAAGAAAATGGTATTGTAAAGGGAGGACTAAGAGAAACTTGAGTGATTACATGAGTTTCTCCGTCTCTCGTCTTCGCTAACTCAGTAAACTTCTTTCTTTGTTTCTGTCATGCTTTCCTTATGGCAGCTGGCAACTGTCATGCTTTCTTTATGGCAACTAGCAACCCTTACCACTCTACAGGTGACCTGCCTGCACTGTACTTCCCTTCCCGGGCCGTGTTTTAACCCGTTCAGTACTGAGACGCATTTTTATCCCTTTCTGGTGTGGTTAGATGACTTTATTGACATTAGCAAGAGTCTGTGGAGGTTAAAAGACTAATGGTCAGAGTCTTCACTATCTTAATCCCCACACACGTTTCTGAAGCTTATAAAATTGGTAGAAGTAGTGGTAATTGTTGGTCTCCTCTTTGTTCTTGCTGTCGCTGCTGTTGTTATCGCTCACTCGTTGTTGTTGTTATCGTTTCGTCGAAGTTGTTGCTATTGTCGTTATCTTTGTCGTTGTTAGTATTATCGTTGTTGTTATTTATCGTTATCGTCGTTGTTGTTGTTGTTATTATTGTTTTTGTTGTCACTATCGTTGCTGTTGTTGTCGTGGCCGCCTTGTCGTTGTCGGTTCGGTGCTGTTATCGATATTGCCGTTATCTCTTTCACCGTCAACATTATTACTGCCACAACTTCTTCTTGTCATTGTCGTATCGTTCTCGTATCAAGGTCTATGAGAAGCACATTTAAAATCAGATAGAGCGGAGGACAAGACCTTCTGTTCCCTGCGCCGAGTCTCCTCTTACACTCTCATGGTGACATCTGGCAGCGGGCGGCGCCTCAGTCAGTCGGTGCCATTTCTCCCCACAGCGATCCCTGCGGCAGAAATACTACAGCAGTCACAGCCTTTGCCCATCACACCGCCACCAGCAGCAGGTACTTGTCACGGAAGGAGAATAATGGGGTGTGATGAAAAGATTATGCATTTGTCACTATTATGATCTCTATCACTCATCATCATCATCATCATCTGAATTGACTTATATAAGTTAGTATGTTTCGATTTAAGTGATGGATTGTTGTGTGTGTATGAGAGAGAGAGAGAGAGAGAGAGAGAGAGAGAGAGAGAGAGAGAGAGAGAGAGAGAGAGAGAGAGCGCACGCTATCACCATCAATCATCACTATTACATAAAAGCTCAAGTGTTCAGCTATTACGGTGTTCCTCTCTTTCTTCTTATATATTTTATTTTGTCACTCACCAACATTTCCCCGCAACAGAATCACGGTGTGTAGGACATGTCAAGGTTCTCTCTCTCTCTCTCTCTCTCTCTCTCTCTCTCTCTCTCTCTCTCTCTCTCTCTCTCTCTCTCTCTCTCTCTCTTCCCCGCCCCTCTTTGGCACACGGTTAGGCTTCATATTGTTACTGCCCCCTCTCCCTTTCCCTCTCCTTTCACACTCCTCTCTTTTTCTCTCCCTCCCTCTTTCCTTCTTTATCTCCCTTTACTGTCCTCGACCCTAGTTTTCCTCCCTTCCCTTTACGTGACCGAGAATTCAGTTGTTTATTGAACTGTACGTCTCTAACCTTATTGATAAGTGGATAGACATTGAGATGGTGGTGGTGGTGGTAGTATTAGTAGTAGTAGTAGTAGAAGTAGAAGTAGTAGTAGTAGTAGTAGTAGTAGTAGTAGTAGTAGTAAGGGGATTGGCAATTTAACAGACTTTTTATTTACATTATTTTTGTTCCCCGCTTACGTAAGTGTGGTAACTACAAACCTTATAAATGAGGTGAAAAGAAGTGGTTGTCTTAGGAAAGCAGCAGCAAGGAGAAAAATTACTCACATGTAAAGAAATAGAAAAACGAAACATGCTTGATAATATGGCAGGAAGCAGATGTTAGAGTGAAATTAAATGGTGCACACGTATCGTAGTTATGTGTGTGGGAAGCAAGAGTGTGGAGTGAGTAATAGTGAGTTCCCCCCATGAAAGATCAATATCAACACTACGGTCATTCCATACCACAAGGCACCAACAAACTGCCATTACTCCTCCTTTGTGCTGCACTTGCTGGTCTTGTATCCACTGTACTTGGTTGTCATTCGATGCCATCATTCTATTTACATATCACTCGCAGTCTCCCCGAACACAAAGGAAGGACAAGCAGCAGACCCACCACCCGTAAGAAGAAAGAGACAAATGTTCCACACGACTTCGTCACACAAAAATCACAAATCTGAAAACAAATCATGCGTGGTATAATTTTGAGAGAGAGAGAGAGAGAGAGAGAGAGAGAGAGAGAGAGAGAGAGAGAGAGTTTTAAGATGACACACCCAAAACACCTTCGTTAACTCGTGAAACCCCAGATTTATGTAAAAGTATTCTAGGGATTGATAAGAGAGAGAGAGAGAGAGAGAGAGAGAGAGAGAGAGAGG
>CM035223.1:11004029-11019312 GCA_020233015.1 Callinectes sapidus
TTACGTGAGGAAGTAAGAAAGAAGGGGTCACCGTGGTACAGTGGAAACATTTGTGCTATGGGGAGAGAGGAGAGACAGGGCATCCTCTCCCCAAACAGATAGGCTTACAGAAAGGAAGTGTCCATTAGATGATCTCCTTTTAGCTTATAAAATTCCCGTAAAAAACCCACATCGTATAAGAAAGAAATGTATATAAAAGAATGTGTCAAATATATACATCTATTGAGTAACTGTGACTGTTTATTCTATTATTTATAACTTATGGTTTCGTGACATCTGCATCTCTATGTTGCCCACACAGATGACGGGAGGGAACTTAGCGTGCATAGTTGGTGAGGGCAAAGAATATTGATTTTTTTTTTTAAATATATAAAGGGAAACAGCCAAGTGCAAAATAAAGTGTGAATTTAAAAAGAGGGTCCACTGTGGTGCCGTCCCTAAATGAATTTTTTTTTTTTTATAGAAAGAAAGTTGAAAGTATGAGTAGTGAGGTGCATGTAGTTTTGTGTGAAGGAAGGGAGATAGTTGTCTGTACGTATGTGTAAGTGTTGCGAGAAGGTTGTGTTGCTGTTTGAGGAAGCCAGGAAGAAGGTGGTCACTGGAGTCTGTACTGTTCTAATCCCCACACGAGTTTCTGAAGCTGTGTAAAATCGACAAAGAGTAACAAGAATGAAAATGAAAATGCGTCATAATACTGAAAAGTTGAAGACTATTGCCTGAGCTATATTGATGAGTGGACTCTTTTCTTTGCCTAAATTCCGATATCTTTGTATCAGCACTCTCTGCCATGTCAGTAACGCGTGAATTCTAGTAGTACATGAATATTCCAAATGTTTACTCTCTATATACAGTGTTTCCTCCCTATATAGTGTTTACTCCCGATATACAGTGTTTCCTCCCTATATACAGTGTTTCCTCCCTATATACAGTGTTTCCTCCCTATATTCAGTGTTTAATCCCTATATACAGTGTTTCCTTCCTATATACAGTGTTTCCTTCCTATATACAGTGTTTCCTCCCTATATACAGTGTTTCCTCCCTATATACATTGTTTAATCCCTATATACAGTGTTTCCTCCCTATATACAGTGTTTCCTCCCTATATACAGTGTTTCCTCCCTATATACAGTGTTTCCTCCCTATATACAGTGTTTACTCCCTATATACAATGTTTAAGTTTGTATCAACACTCCGCTATATCAGCCTCGTGAAAATTCTAGTACTACATCAATATTCCAAATGTTTCCTCCCTATATACAGTGTTTACTCCCTATGTACAATGTGTTAGTCTGTATCAACACTCCGCTATATCAGCCACGTGAAAATTCGAGTACTACATCAATATCCCAAATGCTTCCTCCCTACATACAGTGCGTAACAACTTCAAGATGCATTATCAAGCCAAAAGTTTGCACACCTCGCCCCAAACATGACGTGTGATCGGCAAGGATTCCAAACTTGGGGGAGGTTTTCGTGTCCCAAGAGAGTAAAGGAATCTCAGGAAGGCATTCTCTTCCCTTTTTCTTTTCTTCGCTTCTTTTCTATTTTTCTGCTTTTCTCTCCATTATTCTCTTCTTCGCTTCCTTTTCTTATTTTCCTCTTTTCTCTCTTCCTATCTTTTTTTCTATTCTTCGCTTCTCTTTTTTATTATTTTCTTTCCTCCTCTCTTGTCTTTTATTTTCTTCGGTTCTCTTTTCTATTTTTCTTCTTGTCTCTTCTCCTCTCTTCCCTTTTTTTCTTTTCTTCGCTTCTCTTTTCTATGTTTCTTCTTGTCTCTTCTCTCTCTCCCCTCTTCCCTTTTTCTCTTCTTCGCTTCTCTTTTCTCTGTTTTGTTATGCTTTCTTACTTTCACTCTCCTTTCTTTTCTATCCCTCTTCTTCGCTTCTCTTTTATTCTCTGTTTTGTTTTCTTATCTTCACTCCCCTCCTCTCTTCTCTCTTCTCTCTCTCTCTCTCTCTCTCTCTCTCTCTCTCTCTCTCTCTCTCTCTCTCTCTCTCTCTAAGACCCACATTAGTACCAACAAAAGCCTCACTGCCACAAAGTCCCAGCCAGTCAGTAGCTAAAGTGTGTACCCAAACCGGATGTTCTACCTGGGCTTCTACTTTAAGTTCTCGCCTGAAGGTTAAGCCAATGAAGCGCCGGTGTCCAGTCCCAACCTTCCAGGACCTCACTCCCTCTCCTCCATCCTTATTTTAGGTTCGTATTCTTAATCAAACGCTTCTGTACTTCGCCTGCACTGTTTCAAAAGGGCTTTATTTAAATTTACACGAGTTTTTAAGGTGTTTTTTATGGTTCTATAGGCAGAGCGACAAGGTATCTACATTAATAACTGAGGAAACCCTCTTGAAAACCATGCTAATCATCTCTGTGGCTTAGAAAAATAGGCGTAGTGAGAGAGCAAAGGGTTTTTTAATATGGACTATTCTGAAACCTTTCTATGCTTCACATCCACAATTTCAAAAGGCTTTATTTAAACTAACACGAGGTTTTTTTTAAGGTGTTTTGTGTAGTTCTAGAGGCAGAACAACAATATTTTTACATTATTAACCGGAGAAACAGTTAAAAACCACGTTAATAATCCCTGTGTCCTTGGAAAATAGTCGTGGTGAGAGAACAAAGCGTTTCTGAATACGAACCATTGTTAAACATTTCTATATTTTACCTGCACTATTTCAAAAGGACTCATTCAAATTTACACTAGTTTTTTTAGGTGTTTTACATGATTCTAGAGGGAAAGCAGCAAGATGGAGAAGTACTCTTGAAAACTATGCTAGTAATCTCTTTGGCGCTGGAAAATATTCTTGGTGAGAGAGCAAAGAGTTTTTAATATGGAGTTCTTTTTTCCCGAGCTTCCAATCCCTTTTCACGTGACCCTGTACTGCCTCCCAAAGCTTCCCAACACTCCAGATCCTTACTCTATCCCGTTCACTTTCCCTATTCCTTCTATCCCTTATACTCATCTAGCTATATCTTGCTTCATTACCGTCTTCTTCCTCGTCCCTTGCCTCTCCAAACCCTTTTCTCAGTCCCTGCTGCCTCTCTTCTCCCTCTCCCGCTCCCCACCTCAGGCCTTCCCTCCAAGATGATGTATTAAACCGATTTACCGCTGTTCCTCCCAATCTAATCTGATCTTTGTTTTATGGAATCTTATACTGTGTGTGTGTGTGTGTGTGTGTGTGTGTGTGTGTGTGTATGTGTGTGTGTGTGTGTGTGTGTGTGTGTGTGTGTGTGTGTGTGTGTGTGTGTGCGAGCGTGCATGCTGTAGTGGCAGAGAGAGAGAGAGAGAGAGAGAGAGAGAGAGAGAGAGAGAGAGATTGCTTCACTAAACTTCAGTCATAATTAGCCTTTAATGTTAAAGGTCTACTGCGTAAGATATATTGATTGCAGCTGCGTGCGTGTGTGTGTGTGTGTGTGTGTGTGTGTGTGTGTGTGTGTGTGTGTGTGTGTGTGTGTGTGTGTGTGTGTGTGTGTCTATCTTTTCATCTATCTGTTTATCTACCTATCTTTTTATTTATCTATTTATCTGTTTTTCTATCTATCTATCCATCTATCTATTTATCTGTTTCTCTATCTATCTATCTATCTATCTATCTATCTATCTATCTATCTATCTATGTATCTATCTATCTATCTATCTATCTATCTATCTATCTATCTGAATACAAGGCCAGCAATTTCACACGGGGCTGCCCGGACCAAGTGCAGTCGGCCCATTGTGTATGGGAGCATTCTCGTGCACCGCTGTACTTCACATTCATGATAAGAACCGATAGCCGTAGTCACCATGCAGCACAGAGGAAGGCGTGAAGTATTAATTACATATCTTTTCACAAATGAAGAAGTTTTATGTCTTAGTGGCGGTGGCGTGGACGTGCGTGTGGGTGCGCGGTGGCCTCACGGAAGTGTTGGTCGTTCCTGGTAATAGCGACACCAAGACAGTCCAGTTGCTCTCACCGTTCAGTGCGGAGCTGGACAATACCACTACTACGGGTTTAGGTAGTCTTGAGAAACCCATGCCATCGACAGCAGAGCGTCTCTCCAGGACCAGCAAGACCGAGGAACCCTTGGACCACAATGACAAGTATGGACAGCCAAGTTGTTCAAGACCCGATTCCTGTGCGAAGACCCAGTGTTGCTCGCCACCCACGCCCAGCCCGCCACGCTCTCAGTGCTGCTGCAAGAAGTGTACTCCTCCGCCGTGTCCATGCAAGCCCAAGCGTAAACGTAAACCCAAAGGCGTTGCAGCGGTGGTGGCGCTTCACAAGACCCACAAGTCTTGTAAGAAGTGTTCATCCAAGAAGGTTCCCCCGCCACCCACCTGCTGAGCCTTCTGTAATGTGTTCTTTCTTTCATTATGCGTTCTTATCCCATTCACACCTATCGACCTCTTTCTTTCTGTCATAATGATGCTCAGTTCTAGAAAATACTGTGTGATATAATGACTGATATAGTTATTGTACCTGATTTGAATAAAGAAATATGGTATGAATATAACTTCATTCACTTTCCAGGTTTTAAAGCAACATACAAAAAAAAATGTTTTCAAAAGAGAGTAACATGTACTGTAATAAAAACAAATTGATATTCTTACTTACGAACGTTCTTATCTTGAGTATATGGCTCATTGTCTTCTTGTGTCGTCAAAATAATGGTATACTCGTAACGATAATTTTCTTTACCTCTCAGGATTTATTATGATATATAAGAAAACAATTAGCTTCAACAGGGATTATGATATCATATTACTATAATGATAGATAGAATATTAAAATAACGTTGTACTTCAGGCAGTAAGTTACCCTCATTCACTGTTTGTCTGATGCGTTGAAAATATCGCCATATAAGCAATTTATTCTTCTACGTGGGAAGGGTTGTGACGTTGGCAACAAAAAATCGAGAAAAACATTACCATTCAGCTGCTGCTCCATAAAAAAGAAAGATGAAATAAAGAAAGGTCAAAATGGATCGGCCAATTTTCCATGGGTAGCTTGATATTCCCAGCAGACCACAAACCTTCCGGACTGAGACACGACACAGCAGAAGGCTACTGAATTACGACCACACACACGACCAGGACATAAAAACACACTCGATGAAAAAGAAATAACAATTATTTCACAACGATTTGATGTTACTTTATTATTATTATTATTATTATTATTATTATTATTATTATTATTATTATTAGTAGTAGTAGTAGTAGTAGTAGTAGTAGTAATAGTAGTAGTAGTAGTAGTAGTAGTATCTATTTATTATTTTCATTGCTTTATTCATTCATTTTCATAATTATTTTTCGAGAGAGAGAAAGAGAGAGAGAGAGAGAGAGAGAGAGAGAGAGAGAGAGAGAGAGAGAGAGAGAGAGAGAGAGAGAGAGAGATGGGGTTAGGTTAGGAAGGGATCCCTGGACCAGCTTCGCGGCGTCCCTTAGTGAGGCGGAACACGGCTCATTGCCTCAAGAGGGATGGAAGTGATGGGCCTCTGCCACTATGACGCCCGCTGTGTGTGTGTGTGTGTGTGTGTGTGTGTGTGTGTGTGTGTGTGTGTGTGTGTGTGTGTGTGTGTGTGTCTTACAGTTATATGATATATCTGCTGATTGTCTTTTACTTTGTTTCTATTTTGTCTTTGTTCATGCTTATTTTCAATGATTTTTTTTTACATTCTGTGTAGTTCTCTCGTAAATTATGGTAAATTTTTAGTGGTCAAGGTAGTTTACTTATCTTTAATATTGTTACTACAGCAGTGATGGAATTCCAGACTACAAAATGTTAAAGAAACTGCAAAATGTAAAAGAAACTGTAGTCAATAAACAATCTAGTCTAATCTGTGTGTGTGTGTGTGTGTGTGTGTGTGTGTGTGTGTGTGTGTGTGTGTGTGTGTGTGTGTGTGTGTGTGTGTGTGTGTGTGTGTGTGTGTGTGTGTGTGTGTGTGTGTGTGTGTGTGTGTGTGTGTGTTTATGTGTATGTGTGTGTGTGTGTGTGTGTGTGTGTGTGTGTGTGTGTGTGTGTGCGCGCGAAGGTCCCCATGATAGAGAGACAAACATTGGCTCCTTTTGGTTATTCTCTACATATTCTGAAACTTCTCTTTGTTATTAGGGACAGTTTTGGTGGGCTCTGTCCAGTCGAGGTCCTCCCTTCCTCAACAACAACAACAATATCATCATCAAAGACTATCACTCTCACTGTTGCTATTACTACTGTTACTACTACTACTACTACTACTACTACTACTACTACTACTACTACTACTACTACTACTACTACTACTACTCTAATAATAATAATAATAATAATAATAATAATAATAATAATAATAATAATAATAATAATAATAATAATAATAATACCACCACCACAACTACAGGAACAAAATCAAATTAAATCAAACCGAAAATAGAAGCTTTACTGAACTTCCCTATTCACATTCCCTCTCCCTCTCTGGTCTCGCCGCCCCCGGTCAGACAGAGGCCGTGTCCACAAAAGCAGTTATGTAGAGTGCCGCGCTGGGCCTGGTCGAGGTGGTGAACCGAGCCAGATTATGGAGATGGATCCCTGACGCCTTGCAGTGCTCGGCGACTGACAGGGAAGGGGGGAAGCCAGCTGAGCGAGGAACACAGGAAGGACCGGTGTGTGGAGGTGTTCAACTGGACCTGTGAAGTGATTCCTTTTTTTTTTTTTTTGGTGTGTGTGTGGGGTGGGGGTAGGGTCGACAAGGGAGTCCGGCCAAAGGCAAAAGAAAAGATGGTTAAAAAAAAAAGGTTTCACTGAGATGCCGGTTCCCAAACTAGTTTTTTAAAAGTTTAAATGTTTTCTTTTTATTTGTTTATCTATCTATCTTTTCTATTTCAGTTATTCATTTATCTTTTTTTTTCCAATTTGAATGAAGAATGTATGTATGTAAAGTTAGGAGCGTTTAGTTTAGTGTGAAGAAAGAGAGTTGTCTTTAGAGAGCAAGCTGTGACTGCCCCCTTGTGTTGAGAGGCACAAAGGGAAACGTTAAGTGAGGTCACAGCCAGCTTTAATGATAAGTTCACAGTCACACCACTCCCTGAACCAGTGCTATTTAGAACTCACTGGGAGTAATTATCGTTTCGGCAGGTGTCTATTGCCTCCTCCAAATGAAGTGTTTATTCATGTATTGCATCACACAATATTTTTTGAGAGCCTATGATGGTGAAGGTGGCTGTTGTTGTGATGGTATTAATCCCTTCAGTACTGGAACGCATTTATACATATTCTGCTCATCATTTTGCCATTTTATACTACTTCAGAAACTTATACGAGAATTAGAATAGTATCGACTCTGCCCATTAATCTTTTGACCTCCATATACCCTTTCTAATGTCAAGAATACAGTCTAATCACACCACAAACTCGTAGTAAAAATATGTCCCAGTACTGAAGCGGTAGACGGTAGTGTTCCTTGTGTAACTCGCTATAATATGGATCAAGTGATAAAAGGAGATGAAAAATAAGTGAGAGGAAGTGACAGGTGAGATGAAGGTAGATGGGTATAGAGTAAGGGAAGAGGAGGTTCGCTTAGTGGCAGAGGCGGGGTAAGAAAAGGTGGGTGAGATGACAGAAGACAGAGAGAAAGGAGGAAAGCTGGTGAGGTGATGGACGAGGAGTAGAGGAGAGGAGGAAGAGGCTGGATACGTGACTGAATTGAATAAAGAAACGAAAGATAGGTGAAGTAAGCGAGAGAGAAAGAAAAAAAAGTGAAAAAGTAAGTGAAATGTAGTAAGAAGAGAATATATAGAGTAAGGAAGGAAGAAACTAGTTTGGCACCTAAAGAGAAAAAAGCATATGGGAGGTGCAAGAAGACAGACAAAGATAGACAGGAGTAAAGCTGGTGACGCGAAGGAAAGAGATAAGTGGCAGCGTCTAGACAGTCTTAAGGCATGGGGGGCGGGGAGCAGCTGGTGTCTGGGGCGTAAGTGTTGGCAGCAGACGGCGTGGTGAGGGACGGGAGTGTGTGTCTGTCAGGGTGATGGAAAGTCCCGGGAGAAGTGACGTTGGGTTCAGAGGTATAGAAGACTAGATAGTGACTTAAGAGTTAGTGAGTTAGGAGTTAGATAGTGAGTTAGAGTTGGATAGTGTGTTAGGAGTTAGAGAGTGAGTTAGGAGTTAGATAGTGAGTTAGGAGCGAGTTAGGACTTAGTGAGTTAGGGATTAGATAGTGAGTTAAGAGTTAGATAATGAGTTAGGAGTTAAATAGTGAGTTAGGAGTTAGAAAGTGAGTTAGGGGTTGGATAGTGAGTTAGGAGTTAGATAGTGAGTTAGGAGTTAGATAGTGAGTTAGGAGTTAGTTAGATAGTGAGTTAGGAGTTGGATAGTGAGTTAGGAGTTAGTGAGTTGGGAGTTGAGAGGAGTTAGATAGTGAGTTAGGAGACTAGATAGTGAGTTACCAGTTGCGTTCTCATGCTATATCGACTTTACTCCAATAATCAGATCCAAAAGTGAAGGCGAATAGGTTATATAATATTGACATTGCTGAAAATATATAAATAACTAGCCGAACAGGGGAAATTGTTGATTATGGAGTGTGTTGTCTTGTTATCGACACTACTTAAATAATCAGACCCAAACGTAAAGGCGAGTAGGTCGTATAGTATTGACATTCCTAAAAATATGTAAATAAATAGACGAATGGGGGAAAAATGGTTGATTATGGAGTGTGTTGTCTTGTTATTGACATTGTCCCAGCAACCCTATCCGGGAGAAAATCAAATATTGGGGAGACTATTGTTTGAGGATGAAAATACTGAAACGAAGCAAATAATGCATCGATTTTGAAGACAACAGAGGAGAAGAGAGCACCGTTGAAGGGAAAAATGAAGGAACCTTAACAAGCAGACATTTTTCCCCTTTAACTGATGCTGTATAGTGTATTTAGGTGACTTTTCATGTGGTGTAAAGAATAAATAGGAACATGGAAAAGGAAAGGAAAGAAACACTGACTTTTATCTGTAGCAAACGATTATCCTCAGAACTCGGGAAGAAAGGAAATGTCGCGGAATTTAAGGAGGAATAAAAACCATCTGAGTCAGAGGTTGTCCATTCAGAGTACCCAAAAAACAGTGTTCCGGGACATTGCACACACACACACACACACACACACACACACACACACACACACACATCTTTGTATTATCAAACATTATGACATCTTACTTATATTGCTTTTAACAGATTTTTTAACGTATTTCTAAGGATGTTTTCCTCTTTTAGGACAAAGATAAGAACAATTTATGGAGAAATAGATCAGATATTATAAGAACTGTCGTAGAATTTCCCTCTCGAAATTGTTCCTGATTTTACTGATGGTTTAACAAAAGATCTATCGTCATGAGTGAGACAAATATATGAACAGCAAAATATTTAGTCATCTTTGTCTGTATACATCTCCTTTCCTTTATTTAAACAATGTGAGGTTTTTACGGGAATCTATGGGCTAAAGGAGACCACCTAGTGAAGACCTCCTATCTGAAAGCCAACCTATTTTGAAACCGCTACCACGAGAGGATGCCCAATCTCCTTCCAGACCGTGGCTAGGATTCGAACTCGTGTGCTCAGGGATCTCAAGGCTCCCAAAATGCAAGCGGTTCCACTGTATCACGGAGGTCACGAACATTACTCCCAATGAGACACCAAACTCTCAAGAATACGATGACAAAATATTCTATAAGCAACGTCTCAAATTTTAGGTTTCAGTAGCACATGAGAGCCAGTAAACTCTTCCACACGGATTCAAATACCAATATCTATAATGATTAAAGTACAATATAGTGGATTTCTGTACCTTTCTTTATAACATCAGCCTCTACATATCGGCCTTTTGGATTTTGTAATTAGTGACTTAGATATGTTACTTCTTTCATGTGACAAAATTGTATCATATTACTGTTATTATGAATGTTGTTGTTGTTGTTGTTGTTGTTGTTATTATTATTATTATTATTATTATCATTTATTATAATTTTTATTATCATTATTATTGGCTTAGTTATTATCGTTTTTACAACAATTATCATCATTATCATCATTACTATTAATAATGTTTCACGTCATTTTGTGCAGCAGAGTAATATTCCTCACGGCTAAAATCAAACATTTGTTCCTATAAATGCAACGAGAAGGTGCATTACATTACTACGATGAAACATTCCCTGCTGAGCGTCGCCAACATTACAAAAATGACGCTCATTCACATTAACATTATTCCTCCTTTATGTTTCCGTGATGCAAGTTAAGTGGAGGCTTTCTAAAACATTTAATTCACTGCGCCCACCAGGCAAGTACTGGTGTGTGTATGTGTGTGTGTGTGTGTGTGTGTGTGTGTGTGTGTGAGAGAGAGAGAGAGAGAGAGAGAGAGAGAGAGAGAGAGAGAGAGAGAGAGAGAAAGAGTGAGTGTGAGTGTGAGTGTGAGTGTGAGTGTGTGTGTGTGTGTGTGTGTGTGTGTGTGTGTGTGCGCGCGCGCGCTGAGATGTCTAATAGTATCACTGCAGGGTGTTTCGCTGTGAGGTGGTGTATTTCATGATAACAAAACAAATCTCAGAGCAAACAGCATTAATTTTCCAATGCACTGAGTTTTTCTTTACTGCGATGGATACATACATAAGAGACACACAAACGTACAGACACTTACAAAGTACGTGGGAAACCAAATCTCTTACTCTGTAACTAAGGAAACGATAAACTTCGCCTTGCCATGGCTGTCCTTTGATTACAGCTTCGAAGTGTATTTATGTCGTAATATCTCAAATTTCTCTCTTTCCTTTACTGATAATTCCACATTGGCAGCTTCTGTGGTCGTTCCTCCATCCACTGAACCTCCAGAGCATCATGTCTGTTGCCTGAAATCTTTGTAATGTTTTCTATTCGTCCGTGTCATGGAGTTCCGGAGACCTTGACAGATCCTTCTTATTGTTTTCCGAAATCTCGTTCCCATGTTCGTTCCTCGCCTGGTCAACCTTTTCTGTGTGTCGTCTGTCACCATTACCAAGTCTTCGCTGTTTGAGTTCTGTCTACATCCACTGTGTTCCTAAGAAAAAAAAAATATATATATATCGAAATGACTGCTCTACACTTTCGAACTTCCTTTACCCTTTTTTTTTTTTTTTTTTTACAATTTGGTGCCTTTTTACAATTTGGTGCCTTTTAAGTGTTTTTTTTTTATGCAGAGGGGGAACTGGCAGGGGGCAACACAAGACAATAAAGAAAAGCTCACAAATTTGCCAGTCCCGTTGTAGGTTTCAAAGCGTTAGCCAAAAAAGCAAGGATAAATATCTTGAAGTGTATTCTTAACAGATAATTATGAAGTATTTATTTCTTCCAAACAATTTTGTTTGCGTCATTTCTGACTCTATAAAGGATAAACACACAAGCAATCCACCTTTCCTTACTCTGCTGTTAGGAGTTCATTTCTTTTCTTTTTACTTTTTATATTCTTCATCACGTCGTTGGTTTGTTTCCTGAGACTTTAAAAATCATTAAGCAGTCTTGAGTGAAAACAATGGCCGAATCTCGCAGCGTCGTCTTGAGAAAGATGATTTAATAAGAGTGTCCACATTGTCCTGGCGAACAAAGGCGGTGTTTCAATGATCACTTTCATTATGCAAGCAAAGCGACGAGGAGTTCCATGTCCACGTTGTGAGCCTTTTCGCTGCCGCCTTCCTGCCTTCATCTCCCTGCCCTCAGCCTCCTCCCTGCCCCCTCCCTTCCAGTGGTTCCTTTCTCTGTTCTCCGCCTCGCACTTCACACACTATGCAGGTGACAACACCAGATTCGGCCTCATAGCACAGTCGCCGCTCCACAGCTGTGTTCATTCCAGCAAGGACTACATAATCTGTAGATTTTTGTGGTCAAGTGTCAGTGCTCAGTGTTCGCAGCCACAACACCACGAGGAACGCTGCATTTCTTATCAACGATTATGCTTACTATAATAATATATATATATATATATATATATATATATATATATTATATATATAGTATATATATAATATATATATCTATATATATATATATATCTTATATATTATTATATCTATATATATATATTCATCTATATTATATACCTTTCATACGAAAATTGATAGATAGTTTTTTGCATGTTTATGATAAAAAGTGGGACTCTTTGCCTTTATGGAAAACGTGAAATATATTTATGATTTAAAGAACGCATTTTCAAAATAAAATACATCGGTAAATATATCAGTTGGAAAAGGTTTATTCAGGTGAATGATATGAATACGCAGATATTTCATTCAAATATCTAGTATTTCATTTTTTAACTGCAGACAGACTTACACACACACACACACACACACACACATACACACACACACACACATAAAGAGAGAGAGAGAGAGAGAGAGAGAGAGAGAGAGAGAGAGAGAGAGAGAGAGAGAGAGAGAGAGAGAGAGAGAGAGAGAGAGAGAGAGAGAGAGCGCGAGAGAGAGAGAGAGAGAGAGAGAGAGAGAGAGAGAGAGAGAGAGAGAGAGAGAGAGAGAGAGAGAGAGAGAGAGAGAGAGAGAGAGAGAGAGAGATTGCTAAATATCAATCACAACTTGTCACGTGACACTGAGTCGATCACAGTACAGTTCCTTGCTTTCCAGTGTTCCTTCACTCACCTGGGAATATCTATACAGCTGCTGCCGGTAAACAATCACCAACGCTCTTCTGAATTTACGAGCACGGTGCAATACTCTAGGGAACCATTTGTTACTTTTTTGTGGCCAGAAGCACCTTGAGACACTTGTAGCAGGAGTTTGCAAAATGCTATTACTATCCATCTTATTTTATGGCTCCCAGTACCCGCCTTACCTACAAAGTGATCTGCATAAATTGTGTACAGGAAAGAAAGAGAAAACGCCGCAACTCTTGAAGAATTAGTTACTGAAGGGAGTGAGGAGTGAGGACTATTGCTGTTGTAAGAGGTCAAGGTATTGAAGCGCCATGTCACAGCTTGTTGCGATATAACAGAGATGTAATAGCTCTGCTCTGTGATATCCAATGTCTCATTTTTAACATGTGTATATTTTGCAATCCTGAAGTGTGAATATCGTACAAATAATAGACGCATTTAAATAAAAGGCAAGATAAGAATGAAAAGAAAATGATAAAGATAACAATAGGTTCATTCTTTTAAGAGACAAGACAAGTCCGTATTCAGAAACCTCGAAACTCTTCTTCAAGGCCACAGAAATTATTGGCGGGGTTTTCAAGAGTGTTTCTCCACTTAATAATGTAAAAATCTTGTCAATATCCTTCTAGAAACGTAAAAGGTACCATAAAAACTCCCGTAAATCTAAATAAAACGATTTGAAACAGTGGAGGTAAAGCAGAGAACTGTTTGAGAATACGAGTCTGAGGAACAAGACTGGGAAATACTGGAGAGACAACGAAGACGAAAATTCAAGTGCTTAGAGGACAAACAACGAGGAAGGAAAGGTTACCAAAAATAATAAACACATAGAAAGATAAAAATGGCAGGGATATAGATAACAGAGAGTGAGAGAGAGAGAGAGAGAGAGAGAGAGAGAGAGAGAGAGAGAGAGAGAGAGAGAGAGAGAGAGAGAGAGAGAGAGAGAGAGAGAGAGAGAGAGAGAGAGAATATTTTATGATCATACCGGAATATAAACTCAAGCTTCAGAGGAAACAAAGAGGAGTAAGATAAAACAAGAAGAAAAGCAACAAGTCACTAAGATAAGACTACCAAGAAATATATAAAGCAAACACGCACTTATAAGACTAAATCAGAGGAACAGCGCAGTGGAAGCAAGACACAAAGCACAAGGAACCACAACGCGAAAACTATGTGATAACGTAATGTGTGCGCGCGTGTGTGCGTGTGCGTGCGTGTGTGTGCGTGTGCCAAGGAGCCACCGCCGCCACTACCTCGTTAAGGGCTCGGGACTCCAGCAACAGATGATCTCTTGGGATGCTGCAAGATGAATACCCCATTAGTTTGATTTGTGGAACCATTATCATGTGTAAGTACGAGGCAGCGTCTTTTGCTTGTCGCGGGGCACCGGAAAATATTTGTGTCCTCTTCCTTCAAGCTTTCCGGGATCAGGCACTCCAGGGTCAGGGAGGCAAAACAATAGAGATTTGTTGCCGGAGAGATGCAAGAGGTGAAGTGAATGCCGCCCTGGTTTTCAAGGAGAGAGTTTTTGGAAGGTGTGTTTCTTGGTCGAATTCGTTTTATGTTTTGTGTATTTCTTGGAAAAGGGTTGATAGTTATGTTACTCAACGCTTGGATTGGAACAGGTAGTAATGGAGAGGAATGTTTGGTTGGTAGAGTTGATATTTCTTACCTTATTTATTTATTTACCTTTTCTTTAACTAGTGTGAGTATTTAGTGATTTGTTTTAGAGTGTTTTGCTTGTTTAGTTCTTAGATTAATGTAAAAGGTAAAAAAAGGAAAAGGTAAACTGAATGCGTTACTTCTGGTTTATCTGATCTGCAAGGGAGTGAATAACAATACTTTTTCTTTAACTACAGTGAGTACTTAGTGATTTGTGTTAGAGTGAGCAGTGCTTTGTTCGTTTAGTTTTTATATGAATGTGAATTACGTTTTATTTACTCGATTCATTAAGCCGAGTGAGTTGCCTCTGGTTTATCTGACCGTCTTGATGAATAGCAATAATTATTACTTCACGCACGCTGTTTTATTCATCTATTTTCTCCACATTTTGGTGTGTAATTGTAGAAAGCTTACTCAGTCAGTGGATTGTAATGGGCAGTAGATCAAAGATTCGTTAGGAAAATATGAGCGTTTCCAAGCGATTCACCCACTAAATCATTTACGTACGTGAGACACTATTGGTTTTGTGATCCATTTCAGGGCAAAGAGATTTATTACAGCGCGTCACCTACAATGAGCTTTACGTGCGGGAGAGAGAGGAATGAATGGTCAGGTCCCTCGTTTGCATAGCGCACACACACACACACACACACACACACACACACACACACACACACACACACACACACACACACACACACACACCTCGCTGAGAGAAGAGTGAGTCACCGTACTACCATTCTGGAAGGGCAGTTTGTTAACGTCTCGCCATCTCACCTTCATCACTATGGATACTGGAAATTACGAAGAATATTTTCAAGATTTTCTTGGTAATTTGAAAATGAATTAAGAGTGCATTATTAACCTTAGTATTCTACAAAATAGATAAATGAATAAATAAAACATAAAGAAAAATTAAAACTAAAAACTATTCATGTTAATCAATATATCTTTCAAAATAAAGTACTTGATTTCT
>CM035223.1:11033798-11036298 GCA_020233015.1 Callinectes sapidus
GAGAGAGAGAGAGAGAGAGAGAGAGAGAGAGAGAGAGAGAGAGCCAGGTTGACCAATTTCCTCCATCAGCTAACTAATTCATTCCCGTCTCCTGTGTACTGCATCACAAATCCCTGTAATTACTCAGGTAAGCTGTGTCGTGCGTGACAGTTTGGCCAGATCACTCACCACTCGCTATTCTTTCATTTCTTTCATTCCTTCACCCTCACTCGTTTGTATTCTTCGTCTCTCAATTTTTATTCTTCTCTCGCCATTCTTTCATTCCTTCAACCTCACTCGCTTCTATTCTTCCTCTTTCTCTCACTTTTTCATCCTCACTGTCTGAAATCATTAACTTTTCTCGCCATTCCTTCATTCTTTCACCCTCACTCGCTTCTGTTCTTCCCTCACTCACTGTCTTTTTCACCATCACTCTCTGAAATCTTTAACCTCCCTCGCTCTATTCTTCCTCCCTCATTCGCTCTGTCCCTCCCTCACTCGCTCTATTCCTCTCTCACTTGCTTTATTCCTACCCTCTCTCGCTCTATCCTTCATCCCTCAGTCGTTCTATTCCTACCCTCACTCGCTCAATCCTTCCCTCACTCGCTCTATTATTGCTCTTTCTCTCGCTCTATCCTTCCCTCACTCGTTCTATTCCCTCCCTCACTCGCTCTATCCCTCTCTCACTCGCCCTATCCCTCCCTCGCTCACTCGCTCGCTCTATTCCTCGCTCTCTCCCTCCTCAATCAGTACTCGCACAGTCGCACATCTCTCACCAGTGCAAGGCGGCAACTGTGAATTTATTAGTATTGAATTTTATTTCGGTAATCCTCGCAGGTAAAAGAAAAAAAAAATGATGGATATTAATGGAGACTATAGGGCTAAATGACTCCCAATATCCAGGCTCCGTATTGCGATAATAAAAGTGAAGTGGTCCGTTTGAGCCGCGTGTACTGGCGGGCATTAATTAATCATGCACCTGCAATCAAGGCAACAGGCGTACTTCAGGGAAATCATTGTCTGTTTTAGTAATTTTTCCCCGTTGAGTGTTAGAGAAATATTTTAACTTTTTTCTCTCTATTTTTGTGTGGGATTGAATAGTTTCACATTGGTTGATGTGGTGATTATGGGATTGTTTCTTTCTTGGATGTTTCAGTGTCGAAATTAATTAATTCCATCTCTTT
Source organism: Callinectes sapidus (assembly GCA_020233015.1). Classification (NCBI taxonomy): domain Eukaryota; kingdom Metazoa; phylum Arthropoda; class Malacostraca; order Decapoda; family Portunidae; genus Callinectes; species Callinectes sapidus. The sequence goes on from CM035223.1 coordinate 11,034,962, forward strand.
TCTTGTTTTAATCCCTTCAAAAAAATTTTGCTATGGATTTTGGGTGTCGTTAGACGATTTTATTGACATTAGGAAGTGTCAATTGAGGTCAGAAGATTATTGGGCAGAATTTCTTCTATTTTGATCCCCATACGAGTTTCTGAAGCTATGCAAAATCGATAATAGATAAACAGAATAAATATGAGAATGAGTCCCGGTACTGAAGGGGCTAATAGATGAGCGACAATAAGTTTGCTAGTCATAGCGTATACGTTATCACTGTGCCGTGTTGACTCGTGGATTAGTTACTTCAGTGTCTCTCTTACCCTCATTCTCTCCTGCTTCATTACCTTTCAATTCACAATTTGTTCTCTATGACGAATACTTTTTTGTCTCGATATATAAAACTGAAATTAAGAAAAAAGACAATAAGATCAATGACTGTATTACTCTATTAACTTTTGATTCCTCACTTTTGGTATACATATTCGGCAATCAGTACTGTGGCATTTAATAATTGATAAGTGAATGTAAACTTGCTTGAGATCCTTTGTCTCGATATATAAATCTAAAATTGAATAAAGACAATAATATCGACTATATTACTTTATTTGCCTTTGATTCCTAACTTTTAGTGTACGTACTCGGCAATCAGTACTGCTGCATTTAACAATTGATAATACGTAATTGCTTAAGAGGCTGCCGTTTAATATACATTGGCAGCATACCAGTGATGTCAGCTGCCAGCCATTCACCCATCACCCTACAGGCAGCCGTCATCCCGCCAGCCACTCACGTACCACCCACCAGTCAGTCAAACACCCATTGATAGATTCCATTCAAAACTCCAACTCTTCCTTTACTGTAATTTACTTTGTATCAACCATCAATTGGCCAGTCAGTCGGTTGCATATTGTTACTGTTTACTTAACATTCCAAAACTTTTCTATGGATATAATTGATTACCACCAGTCTGTCAGTCAGTCAGTTACGCAGTCAACTATCCACTTATGATCTCTACTTAATATTTAAACACTTTTTTCTCAGGAGTGTTATCGATCATCCATCAGCCAGTTAGTCAGTCAACCAGTTACTGGAACACTTTACTTAACCTTGTCAATATTGAGACACACTTTTACTAGATATGATTAGAGGATAGTATTGGCATTAGAAGAGGTCTATGGAGGTCAGAAGATTAATGGCCAGAGTCTGTACTATTTTAATCCCTACATGAGTATCTGTTTAAAATCGCTAAATATTAAGTGGAATATATATAAAAACGCGTCCCAGTACTGAAGGGGTTAACATTCAACTCTTTTATTGTTTTAAATGTATCTTTCAATACGGCATACAAATAT
>CM035223.1:11041298-11049200 GCA_020233015.1 Callinectes sapidus
TCTCTTCCTTTCCCTTATGCTTTACACTACTTTCTTCCTCTTTTTCCTCTTCGTTTCTCTGGTCTCTCGTGGTAGTGGTGGTGGTGTAGGAATTGAGGACACCGCAGTACTATTCAATATCTCTTCTTTTCCCTTATGCTTTACACTATTTTCGTCCTCTTTTTCCTCTTCATTTCTCTGGTCTCTCGTGGTGGTGGTGGTGGTGTTGGAATTGAGGACACCGTAGTACTATTCAATATCTCTTCCTTTCGCTTATGCTTTACACTATTTTCTTCCTCTTTTTCCTCTTCGTTTCTCTGTCCCTGGCGGTGGTGGTGGTGGTGGTAGTCTTCGTAGTTTTAGAGAAGACATATTCTCCTTCCTCTTTCTTCATTTCCTTCGTTTTCTTCGCCTTTTCTTTTCTCTTTTCCTCTTTCTCTGCGCATTCATCGTGGTGGAGAGAGAGAGAGAGAGAGAGAGAGAGAGAGAGAGAGAGAGAGAGAGAGAGAGAGAGAGAGAGAGAGAGAAGAGAGAGAGAGAGAGAGAGAAGGGGGGGTACAGACACGAAAAATGAATGAGAAATGTGCACGTTAACCACACTTAGTTGGCAATAACGCACGCAAACACATGCACATCAATACACACACACACACACACACACACACACACACACACACACACACGCACACGCACATCCATCTCTCTCGTCCTCCACGCATTTACTGACACGCTAAAATAAATCAAGCTTTCAGTTCCCGCTCAGTGAAATACTCTGGAATTAGATTTATGCTTACATTACCAGTACTCGTGTGTCGGGGAGCTACTGCCGCCGCTCCCTTCACTGCCGTACTGACTGGTTACTTTGGGTTGTTACTGCCTCTGTCGGTGTAGTGGCGGTGTGGTGTCTTGCGTGTTATATAGAGACAGACAGACAGACGGAAGACAGAGGCGGGAATGGTGAGGGAAGGAAAGGGTAGAACAGGGAAAAGAATGTGAACTGAACAAAACAGGATAAAGTGGAAGAAATCGAAAGAAAGAAAGAAAGAAAGAAAGAAAGAGAGAGAGAAAGAAAGAGGAAAAACAAAGTAAAAGGAAAATTTGGGGTGAACATGCGAATTGAAGAAAAAAGAAAGCAAAAAGAAAGAAGAAGAATTTGAAAAGAATACACGGAAGAGAGAGAGAGAGAGAGAGAGAGAGAGAGAGAGAGAGAGAGAGAGAGAGAGAGAGAGAGAGAGAGAGAGAGAGAGAGAGAGAGAGATGAAAAGAATGCAGTTCAGTTCTAGACATTTTTTGGGGGAAGGCATATAAAATGTAAGGCTTTTCTGTGTTGAAGGGAGAAACACGCCCGCCTGTCACGCTTCGGGCCGCAGACAACACGACAAGACACGCCACGAAAAGATACTGTGACACGGGAGCGCAAACACCGCCGCTCTGGTTATAAAAAGTGTTGCAAAAGTGAGCAGTCGAGCTGGCTTTGATTTTTTTGTCTTTCCCCTTCCTTGCTCTCTCTCTCTCTCTCTCTCTCTCTCTCTCTCTCTCTCTCTCCTCTCTCTCTCTCTCCTTCTTCTTCTTCCGTTCATTTCTTCCTTCCTTCCTTCTTTTCTTCCTGCCTTCCTTCCTTCCTTCCTTCCTTCCTTCCTTCCTTCCTTCCTTCCCTTTCCCTCCCTCCCTCCCTCCCTCCCTCCCTCCCTCCCTCCCTTCCTTCCTTCCTTCCTTCCTTCCTTCCTTCTTTCCTTCAAGAATCTTATCCCTTACTTCTCTTTCGATCTATTTCTTTTCATTCGTAATCTGTGTCAGAATCAGTAAAGACGAAGGAACTTATACTATGTAACAGTGACTCTCGCCTTTACCCTGTCTTGTATACTTTCCAACGTTCACAGTTCACGTTAGATTCAAGTAAAAGTTAGATGAAGAAAAGTCAGGTTAAGTTATCCTTCTAATTTCTTTGTTTTGTGTAGCACCGCGTTTCTTCGATGTTTTGCCTCACATGCCCTGCAGCGGCCACGGTTCGTCAGCACACGAGGCACGGCAGAGGAAGGTGCAGGAAAGAAGGAACGAAGCGCAGACACACCTAACTTTCCGTGCACAAATTGGCCAGGCGGTCCCCAGCAGGGCGAGCGAAGCAGAGGCCTGAGTCCCAGTGACGCTTAATGGAAGTTAGATTGACTTAGGATCTTCTCATCGATCTTTCGTTTTCACTGGGTCTCCGGGCTTTCTCTCTCAGCGTGGGGTGTTTTTCCCGCCCTTTATCACGTTTAAGGAGGATGGAGACGATAACATCAGTCTTCCGTGTTTCTTTTTTTTCTTTTTACTCGGCTTGCGTTGTTGTTCTCAAATCTGTCGCTTGGTTCTTGTGTTCGTCTCTCTATGAAGTTTTGTTCGTAAACTTTGATTGGATTTAAATGTCTCTTCTCGGACCAACATTGTTCCTGTCAGTCTCTACAACTCAGATTCTCTCTCTCTCTCTCTCTCTCTCTCTCTCTCTCTCTCTCTCTCTCTCTCTCTCTCTCTCTCTCTCTCTCTCTCTCTCTCTCTCTCTAAGCTGACCTACTAAATAAAGTCCTCGCCTTTCAAGGTTTTTCTTCTCGTAAATACTTAAGCTGGCTCGGTCGTACTCTGTCCCAGGCTGATGACTAAGTTTTGGAGTCGACAAAATGGATAAGAGCATCACTTTTTTCCAGATAGTGTGGAAGGGACGTCTGTGAGAGGACTCCATCGTGGAAGAAATTAAGCGACAATTGCTGCTTGTGACAAAAAAAAAAAAAAAGAATAGTTAGGTTAGGGTAGGTTAGGTTAGAATTACTTGAAGAATACACAGTGCCTCAGTTTTTTCTTGAGTATAGAGCTGACCTGCTTCCAAATATGCCTCATTCTGCCCCCCTCCCACCGCTCCCACGCTGCACCACCACACACGGTGGCCGGCGGAGCAACCTGCCGCTGCTGCCGTGCATAGCGAGCACAGGCCCAGCACAGCACAGCCCAACACAGCCCAGCCCAGCCCAGCCCAGCCCAGCACAGCACAGTCCAGCACAGCACAGCACAGTCCAGCCCAGCCCTCTCATGCATGATTCAGACGCGGCCCTTCACCGATACAAAACACGGAATGCTGTTGTGATCACTGAGGCTCAAGATGGTTGCTCGCCTTATGTGAAGGAAAAGAGTGTGTGTGTGTGTGTGTGTGTGTGTGTGTGTGTGTGTGTGTGTGTGTGTGTGTGTGTGTGTGTGTGTGCGTGTGTAGTAAGGCTTTATGTGTTGATCGGGGCCAGGTTAATACATTCACACGTATAACACGACAGGAAGCTTTGGAGGTGGCGGGTCGCGGGTCGCGGGTCGCGGGTTGGGTTCCCCGCGGCCAGCCTCGTAAACACCCTCAGGCTTGGCGAGTGGAGGCAAACTGCTCCTCAATGGCGGGAAATAGTAATGGTAGTGGGGCCTGGGAAGGGAAAATGTTGAGAGCAGCTGTGTGGTATTGAATCTTGCATCCCCAAAGAGGTGTGTTTCTGTTGTGGTGTCGCCAGCTGAGGGTATTTCCTACTGCAAAATTCAACTATTCATAGATGCAGGGGGCGGATGAGGAGAAGGAAGCCGTGGGTCGCTGGTGTCTCGCCCCGCCAGTGTTGGTTCAGGTTTTTGCGGTTGGATGGCGTAGTAAAGAAGGGATAGTGTGGCGGTGCGTCGCTGGACCCTGACGAACACCCGCTCCATGTCCCTGTTTGTGGCTCGTGCTCGCAGACAACGCAGGACTGTTCCCTCAGCCATGATAAGAGAATAGGGGGGAAAAAAAAGCACTGAAAGAAATCCAATTCCATTTTATGTTTTTCCGATGTGATGGAAGGGGAGGGAGAGTCGTAGCCGCTGCGACCCTGCTGTGGACTGTAATTATTTATCGGTGGCGGTGATGCGTTCAGTGAGCCGCGCTGGATGGAGTATTACAACCCACGGAATCACTTGTTGGGTTGTAGGCCATAGTCAGCAATGCTTCGCTCCCCCAACACGGCTTTTATTCAATGGCCACAGCTGATTACCGGGATTCTCAAGGGTATTCCTCATGTTTAGATAGAGAAATCTTGTTAACTTGTCCTTCTAATTGTGAAAAAATAGCCTTGAAACCCGTGTTTTTTTTTAATTAGAGCAGTGTAGTAAAGGTGCAGCGACGAAATGTCTTGAAATACGTGCCTTAGATGCGTTAAGAAGCAAGACATCACCACCGCGCTCGAGTGGACGAGAGAAGGTTGGTACGTTTAGGAATATTCTCTCCATTGCATGAATGTATCTTGAGTGTGTGGAGGACTGAAGGCTTCACTCGCACACTTTTGCGTTACTTCATCTTATTGCTCGTTGTGGCTCGTACTTTGATACTTGAGTGTTCTTTTTTATTAAAACAGAGTGGCCTTTTATGTGAATTTATGGGCTAAAGGAGACCACCTAATGGAGACCTCCTATCTGAAAAGCCCACCCATTCGGGGACCGCTACCCCGAGTGGATGCCCAATCTCCTTTCAGACTGTGACCAGGATTCGAACCCATGTGCTTGAGGATCTAAGGCCCACGATACGCAAGCGGTTCCTGTGTTCCACGGCAGCCATGAATGTTTTTCAGTCTCAGGACAGTTTGTGGTTCCTCGTGGTGATTTATTTTTCCAGTATGTACTATTCTTAACAGGTCGTCCGATTTTAGAGCGAATTAATAAGTACACACACACACACACACACACACACACACACACACACACACACACACACACACACACACACACACACACACACCAGTTAGATTTGTGGGAGTGTAATATTAACAACACATCACCATACCATACCATAGGACACGAATCCACCATAACATACCATTACCAGGAACAACAACAATAACAACCACACACACACACATACACACACACACACACACACACACACACACACACACACACACACACACACACACACACACACGTCCTGCTCTGGTTAGTGGAGGTCACACTCTTGAGTATTGCACGTACATGACATTTACAACAAAAAAGCATCCGTTGGGACTGAGGGCCGGAGGCCAGAAGGGGAGGAAGCGCGTACTGGGATAACGTAATGGCCATAAAGATGTTGAGGACCTCCTGGCTCCAGGTAACGCAGACAGATGCCGTGAAAGTGTCCAGTCTTATGTCCATCACTCGCCTTAAAGTTCACGGCTCACTGCACTACTCCTGCGCGACTCACGGGGAAAGGGAAAAAAGGAACGAATGTATGGATAAATGGAAGGGCAATGTAATGTAGTATTTTATTCCTTCCTTGGCTAGCATTGCGACTAAATAATAATAATAGTAATAATAATAATAATAATTATAATAATAATAATAATAATAATAATAATAATAATAATAATAATAATAATAATAATGATAACACACACAGCACTACTCCAGCGTGAATCATGGGGAAGGAGAAAAAGAACAGATGATGCATAGAAAATAGAAGGATAATATGATGCAGTATCTTATTTCTTCCTTGGCTAGTATTGCGGCTAAATAATAAATAAATAAATAAATAAATAAATAAGCTCACTGCACTACTTCAATGCGACTCACGGGGTATGGAAAAAGTAATAGGTAGTGCATAGACAAATGGAAGGATAGTGAGTGTAGTGCAGTATTTTATTCCTTCCTTGGCTAGTATTGTGGCTAGATACTAATAAAAAGATTAATATCATAGTGATATGACCAGAATGCATAAATTGTGTACAAAAATAGGAAATAATTACTACTCGTGATATTAGTTCCTTTGTCTTTCTTATTCTCTTTCACAGTCTGGTAAATATCGCTAAAGAAGAAACAAATTTTGTCCAGTATATCAAGCAATAGGAAATAACCGCGACACTAAAATATAAATGATATGTTGCAGTGCGTGTTTTCCGCCATTCTGATAAGTACTACGATGAAAAAGAACATCAGCTATAATGAAAATGAAAAAAAAACACGATTGAACACCGAGAGAGAGATTAAAAAGGACAGGAAGTACTCGCAAGATGAAGAGAGAGGGAGGTTAATGCAGACGTAGCTTCCGTGCCATTAGTGGGAAGAGTTTTGTCGTGCAGAGAGAAAGCAGTTGACGTGACGTGCTCCTGCTGGGCCATAGAACCCTACCGCAAGAAGCTGGTGGTGGGAGGGAGGGATCATTGCAGCGGCGTGTAAGGAATGGAGCCGAACCTTAATGGAAAGAGAGGAACAGGATGTAAGGGTAATGGCCAAGGACAAAGAGATGAGCTGGTGCTGTTTAGGTCCGCTGGGAGGAAAAAAATATCAGGTTAGTCAGTTTTTATAGTATTGTGAGGCTTGAGATCGCATAAAGGTTAGCCAATGTAGCTTTATTACTCTAGGGTACGTTAGGAGAGATTAGGTTAGGTAGATAAGGTTAAAGTTACCAATGAGTATGTTAAATGACGTTAGGTTAAGTTAGGGAAGGGAAAGCTAGTTTGGCTTCAATGAAATCATCAGAAGTTATTTTGAACCCTTCAGTACCACGACGCATTTTCATATTTAGTCTGCTTATTATTTGGTGATTTTCTACAGCTTCAGAAACTTGCGTGTGGATTAAAATAGAGAGGACTTGTCATCAATCTTCTCACCTCCATAGACCCTTTGTAATGTCAATAAAATCGTCTAATCACACCAAAACATATGGTAAAAATGTGTCCTAGTACTGAAAGGGTTAATGAGGGTTACGTAAGATAACTCTACGTTACTAAAAGGTAAGACACACACACACACACACACACACACACACACACACACACACACACACACACACACACACACACACACACACACACACACACCATTGTAGTTTCCGTCATCCCTCCTCCTTCGTTTCTTCCTTTTTCTTTTGCTGAGAGAGCGAGCGTGCGTCCATAACAATCGAGCATCCGTACACAACCAGTGAGGAAAAGTGATAAAGCGGACTACACAGAAGCCAGCGGTGGGGTGCGCTGGGCTCCTATAAACAAGGTGAAGGCGCGGCGGCCGATCTGGGTTAGGAGATGCTCTTTAAGGCGTGGAGAGACTCACGGCGGACGAGAGGGACCGTTCGAGTTTGTGAATCCGTGCCCTTGATGCGTGGCCTGGTGGTGGTGGTGGTGGTGGTGGTGGCGTCGCAGGGTCAAGGGGTGAACGGAGGTCTTGTTAGTATTGATCAGCGGGGCCAAACACTCTACTTAGCGGTAATTACAGTGGTTCGCCCGCAAGGGAATGGCGCTATCCGGAGAATTTTCACTCGTGCAAGAGAACAAAAGTGGAGCAAATGGAGGTGAAAGAACATGGGCTGGAAAAGAAAATGCAGTCCCGAGGAGGAGCGCGGGAGTGCAGGTGGCGGCGGCGGTGGAGTGATGGTCACCCAGCCCAAGGTCCACTACTTGAACGGCGGCGATCAATGGAGGTAGGCGGAGGGACGGCAGCCTCCCGCCCTCCTACCGGCCAGGTGCGCGCCCTTCCCTTCCCTACCTCAGGCCGCTCAGCGTGAAGGGAAATGTGCCTAGCGTGCATGATCGTGCTTTACTTAGGCACTGCGTCAATCTATGCATGACACGCGACTAATACGTAAAGAGAGAGAGAGAGACCTAAACAAAGGGTAGATGGATGGACAGATAGACATACTGATAGACAGACGGGTAGGAACACAGATACATGTATGAAAAAACAGGTATACATATAGAAAATGTAGCTTTATCTGAATATTTTGTCATGCATTCTCGTGTTTGTTTATTTGAGCATGTGAATGAGTGGTTTAATGAGTGAATGGGAAAGTGAAGGTGATGATAAGTGAAGGAAGAGGTGATCTGTTTGAAAGTCTCGCAGCTGAAACATTTGATACACCAACACCATTGTTAGTGAGTGTCACATTAAAAGAGTGAGAAAAAAAACCCACTCAGCATTCCCTTCATA
>CM035223.1:11104841-11117770 GCA_020233015.1 Callinectes sapidus
ACACACACACACACACACACACACACACAAAAAAAAAAAAAGATGGGAAAAGGAAGAACAAAATGTACATACAAACACTGAAATCCCAGAAAAAAATACCCAATTAATTCCAATTCAATTTTATACCAATTTTTCTGGAAGGGTGAAAAATACATGAAAGGAAGATGGAGAGAGAGAGAGAGAGAGAGAGAGAGAGAGAGAGAGAGAGAGAGAGAGAGAGAGAGAGAGAGAGAGAGAGAGAGAGAGAGAGAGAGGTGGCCCACAGCAGCAGCTGTGGACCACCCTTTCCTGCCACACACCAACACCAGCAGCCGGCCGCAGACTACCTCCAACACCTCGGAGTCACAGGCCTTGCTCACTACCGTCCCTCACCATGGTTCAGCCAGCCTGTCCCCGCCTCCAACTAAGGGTTGTCTCAAGCAACGTCCGTGGTCTTCGAACGAACCTTGCAGACTTATACCACAACTGTGTGCAACGACACAATGCAGACATAGTTGTGGTGACCGAGACATGACTAAACAGTGAGGTGGAGCCCACGCATGGCCGAATGTGTGGCTACACCCACTGGGCGAGGAGGGACCGACAGGAGCGAGCAGGAGCAGGAGGAGTGGCTGTCTGTTTCAGGGAGGGAATGCAGACCCAGTAACTCTACATAGACTCGCCTCCCTTGATGGAGGTGATGTACTTCAGAGTATTACTGGCAAACCGCTCAGCTCTCAGCTGTGTGCCATGTACCGCCCCCCTCAACAGGGACCTGACTCACTCCTGTTCCTTACTGAGGTCTTTGAGAACCTCATGGTGGCACACAACTGCAGCCACGTGTGGGCGATCTCAATCACTACCTGGGAAGGGATGCCTACGAGAACCTCCTAGAGGTGCAGGGTCTGACAGATCATGTGACCTGCCCCACACATGAACGAGGGGGGACACTGGACCCTGTCGTCTCGGATTACCAAGAGGACAGACTTCAGTGTCATCAGGTGGGACTCGTGGGCAGCTCTTACCACCACGCTGTACTGACGCAGATGGGCGTGGACGTGGCCTGTGACGAGGCCACAACGCGCACCATCTGGCTGTGGACTAATGCAGACTGGGCTTCTCTGCGACGCGACCTGAGTCACACCCCGTGGGTTACTCTGCTACAGGGTGGGGCAGAGAGAGAAGCACTTGCACTAGTAGTGTGCACCTTACTCTAGTCTTGTGTGCCCTCAAGATCCACCATTCTCCTACACCATTCTCTTAATCTTTTAAGGGTAACTCTCTCCATACATTTATTTCTCCCCCTAGAAACACCAATCATTTCTACCTCGCACCTTCTTTTCACAAACAAACACATATACCGGCTGAGCCTTTTTTACATACACATCTTTCACACACACATAAAACATACACGCACTGTATGTATATATGTATATATATCATATTGAAGTAAATTGCTGAGTATGTAGCATTTGAGAATGACTTGTAAGTTTGTTTTCCTGAATAAATAGAGAGATAGAGTGGCAGATGTAGTGTCGTATCCGTTCCCTTAAGAGAAGTAAATATTGCCCATAAGTCTTTACGGGTATGGGTAATAACGGATTGCAGCTCCTTCTCGGGCTACCAACGGCCCCCTAACGGACTAGAAACGGCGTATCCGTCCAGGGTACGTTTGTGGACCGGTAGTCCTTCAAGAGAGAGGCAGCAAGGGCTGCCCGGCTGTAACCGTGCCTTGTGCTGGTTTTACACTAACTTCTCATCTTCTCGCCCTCGAGAGACGCCACGTACCACACAGAAACTTCACCACCAGACCGACGAACCCGCCATGGTTTGCCTACCGTTTCCGTGTTGCTGCCGAGGCAAAGTACGCTGCCTGGCTACACTACAAAAGGAATCCGACTCGGCGCAACAAGGATCTGCACAGGGTGGCATGCAGGAGGATGGTGGTGACCAGCAAATGGGCCATAAATAAGTGGGAGGAAAACCTTCGCCGGAAACTGTGTGGCCCCGGCGTAGGAAACAAAACTTGGTGGTCCATTATTAAGGACAAACAGGGAATTGGCCACCTAGAATCCATCCCTCCCCTCAGCAAACAGGACGGCACTACTGCCACCAGCAGTAAGGAGAGAGCCCAGCTGCTGGCTTCTTTGTTTGCTAGAAAAGTGAAGGTGGGTGACCCACAAAAATCCCCGCCTCAGCTTGTCCAGCAGTGTGAGAAGACTGTCACTGCGGTAAAGGTGACGCAACAGCAGGTGAAGAGGCTACTACGTGGGCTAGACACTCAGAAAGCCACTGCCCCTGATGACGTCAGCCCGCACCTGCTGAAGCAATGTTCCCAGGAATTGGCTGCCCCTCTCACCTAAGTCTTCTCAACCTGTGTACGGGAAAACATCTGGCCTTCAGTGTGGAATGAGGCTCGAGTTGTACCTGTACACAAAAAAGGCTCCAAGTCAGACCCAAAAAACTACAGACCCATATCCCTGCTATCAGTGGTGAGTAAAGTGTTTGAGAGGGTTGTGGCAGAGGTGGTGTGTGGCCATCTCAAGAACAATGTCCTCCTCTCAGACCAATAGCTTGGGTTCAGACCAGGAAGATCAGCCTCCGACCAATTGATGCTCCTCACCAGACACTGGTAGGATGTCCTCGATGAAGGCATGGACACCGTCGTGGTTGCCTTGGACATAGCAGGAGCTTTTGATAAAGTATGGCATCGAAGTCTACTAGAAAAGCTCCGTGCTAAAGGAATCCAAGGCGGCTTGTTACAACTCCTGGGAACTATCTGGAAGACAGAAGCCTCAGTGTAGTTGTCAACGGGAAAACATCCGAGTTCCTGCCTGTGGAGACATCAGTGTCACAGGGGTCAATACTTGGCCCACTCCTCTGGAACATTTATGTGGATGATCTCCAGCTACTGCCACCAGTCACAACTTATGCCGATGATTGCACTCTCTCTTATTCCTATCCCCGCCAGGACAGTGGGTGAGCTGCTGAGGCAATCAACGAGCAGCTACGAGTGATAGAGGAATGGGGTGCTCGCTGGCAAGTGACATTTCGTCTGGAGAAGACACAGGCATTGGTTTGCTCTCGGTCCCAAGCCGCCAAGGCAGCAATGGCAGGAAAGCTGTTCTTTGGCGGAGATGCTCTCCCACTCCAAGAAGAGGTCAAGATTCTGGGAGTGGAAGGGGATCAGAGGCTGACAGCCATGTCAAAGCCATTGCCAAGAAAACCTCTCAAAGGATCTCTGCTCTGAGAAGGGTTGCCGGCTTCGTCGACAGGAAGGGGAGACTGCTGCTGTACAAGGCTTAGGTTAGGCCCCACTGGAATATGCAGCCCTCTCCTGGATGTCCTGTGCTGCCACACACAGAAAGAGGCTGGACAGCATCCAACGCCACGCTTTTCGGCTGGTGGATGCTGCCCCCAACCCTCACCAACAGCCTGAGTGTCCTCTCGACACACTGGAACACCGAAGAGACGTGGCTGCAATCGAGGTGTTCCATAAGACTCAAATACAAAGAGTGCCACATCTTGCAGGGCTGTGCCAGCCTCCAAGAATCACCACACGAAGCACGAGAACGGTGCTCATTAGTGGTGACGCTGTGGAGGTATCGCATTCCAACAGATGTCAGCACTAGCGCACCTTCTCAGCACGTGTCTCCAGGCTGTGGAACTTATTCACGCCTGTGGTGCTTTAAGTGAAAGAAATGAACACTCATAGTGTCAAAATAAAAGCCCACAAATGGAGACAGACACTGCCAACACCGCTGTCTCTCCTCGTGAGATGACACTTAGTGCAGTGCACAGTGCAGTGAGAGTGACTAGTATAATTAATTTAGTATATTAAGTTTAGCCTAAGTTTACATATATAGAAAAGTAATGTATAAGCATATACTGTATATATCTAGTACCCTTAGAATAGGTAGCACACGACAGTTTGCCTTTGAGTACACATTGTTAATTTGTAAAAACTTATGTTTAAATATAAAAAGAACTTTATAAAACCTTAGTTAGTTTATCTTTTTACGTATCCTTAATGGAGAGTTAATGTTTTTCTCTCCGCTGACAACGCTTCGGGAACTTCTGAGCCAATCGCATCCACAAGAATTTGTAGCTATGCAAGACATTAAAGGATAGAAATAGAAAAATCGACAAGTATGAAAAATTGTTTAATAGTGTTACCTTTCGCCCGAAGTTACCGTCAGAAAGAGAGAGAGAGAGAGAGAGAGAGAGAGAGAGAGAGAGAGAGAGAGAGAGAGAGAGACCTTAGGAAACAATTTTCAACAACAACTGAAAGAACAAAATGTGATAAAAGAAGAAAGGAACAAGATAAATGCAAAGAAAGAAAGAAAAGAACAAAATAAAAAATGAGAACAACAGCAATAACGTAAACAGGATAACAAAGACATATACAACAATAAAACCCTTAAAACCAGCACCACCCCATTCATCCCTACAACCACCATCAAAAACAACAATAACATCAGCATTGATAAGAACAACAACAGTAACAGCAACAGTGGTAAATAAATAACTTTTTTTTTTTTTTTTTATTATTATTATTATTATTTTTATGATTGTTATTATTATTATTATTATTAATATTATCATCACCATCATCATATCATCATCATTGTCATCATCATCATCATCACCATCATCATCATCATTATTATTATTATTATTATTATTATTATTATTATTATTATTATTATTATTATTATTGTTACTATTATTATTATTATTATCATCATCATCATCATTATTGTTATTACTATCATTATTGTAATAATATTTATTAATGCATCGTGAGATATATCTCCTAAATTAAGTGGCGAGTAACAAATGCATTGTATAGGTGATGAGGGGTTAGAGACAGTGATGGTGTATGGTAGACACACTGGATGGTGACAGGAGGTTTCTGAGAATGACAAGTGATGTTGACGGATGGTGTCATTGAGTCTCATCGATAGAAAGAGTGAAGAATATGCGTCTTCATGGAAGAAACTGACCTCTGTTATGCGTCAGCACACAGAGATGGATTTTGTAATGCTGAGGCAGTAGCCATTGTAAGGGAAATCTTCTATATCTATCTATCATCTCAACTATCTATTAGAGTTTGAGATTAGTCTTCTTTCTCATCTATTACAGCTTGAAATTAGTCTTTTTCCTCATTAAGAATATTAAGCAGAGTTAGCAGGTAAATTATAAGAGCGCCGTGTATATTACTAGCGGTGAACTGTATTTCAATATTATTATAAGAGCGACGTGTATATTACTAGCGGTGAACTGAATTCTAGATGACAGAAGTCCACTCCCTTTTTCCATTATGTGAACATTACTTTAAAGCGGCTTTCTTAGAGGCATAGTATTTGTAAGGACGAAGCGCCTCTCTCATTACAGATACTAACAAAATAACATCATAATCACGCATTGATGTTTATTAACAATTGTAATACCAAATACTCACTGAGGAAAGGCATACTACGTTGCATGTATAATAAATCCAGTTGGTTTACTGTGATATTCACTTAGCTAAACTGAACACCACACTTGTAATAGAAGAATTAGTATTACTCATATTAATTGACAGCAAAACGAGGAGCCCATGGCAATGGGAAGCTGGATGCCATCACGGCCTCTCTATGTTTGCCTTTCTCCTTGTAAGTGTCTTTTTTATGTGTGTGTATGCAAAAAATAAATAATGATTATAAGCACACTGCAGGGCAAATAAACTCCTATTACTTGTAGTGACTTATTACAATATTAATTTTCATTGATATTCTTAAGTTAAGAGCACCAAGTTATTATCAAAAGTAGTGGTAGCCACGCTTTTTGGGAAAGGATGAGCATTGTTATTATTGAATGCTTTATGTAAGAAACATTAAACATGGCACTAAAAGGCAGGTTATGCCTAGGTACGAAGGCTCAGGCACTAAAAAAAATATATATATGAAAATAAAATAGAAATATTTGAGCATAATAATAACATAAAACAGGAAAAATATGATATGGTGGTACACCGAAGGAAACCCAAAGGAAAGAAACCTCCAAGAAATTTGTTTAAAAAGGAGAGAGAGAGAGAGAGAGAGAGAGAGAGAGAGAGAGAGAGAGAGAGAGAGAGAGAGAGAGAGAGAGAGAGAGAGAGAGAGAGAGAGAGAGAGAGAGCGGGAAACTATCTACCTTGGGTAAAAAAAAAAAAAATAATAATACAATGAAAGATGATATTCTTCCACTGAGCATCCTCTATTACTAATTAGAACAGTGGCAAAAAAAATGTGGAGACGGGAAAAAATCACACAAAATTATCTTTGGTAGGAATGGGAGGAAAAGAAAGACCATGTGAAGTAGACCATAAGACATCAGGAAACGAAGGCTTCACCTACTTCTAAGGGATGATGTAAGACTGGAGGTGTACGAAGACGAACAAGAACAGGAAAAAAGTAGGAAAAGAAGAAAACTAGCTAAAAGAAAAGGTTAATAAAAACAACGATGAAGAATCCACTAACTAGAGAGAAAGAAAATTGAAAATAATAAACAAAATAGAAAAAAAAGGAAACTAGGAAGACTGCAACCACAACGACAGCATAGCAAAAAATATGACGAGCAACAGAAAACGAAACGGGAACAAGGAAACCGAGAATTAATTTGTAGAGGTGAGACAGGCAGCTTGCAGGGTTCAGAGAGGGCAGAGGAAGGCAGGTTCACTTTGGCGTAATTCGAAGCTTTCAATAACATGGAGAAAACGTCAAGTGCAGGTGTGAAGCAGCGACGCTCGGGGGCTCCAAGCTTGACTCACATACCTGCTAATTACGCAGCTGTTTAGAGACGGGAAAGAGGAGATCACTGATAGAAGCTGGAAGATGAGTACAAGGAAAACGGAAAGCTATAGAGGAAGAAGAAATACGAACATATGAAACATAGGAAGCTAGAGTGAGGAAAAGGAGAGAAGAGAATGGTAGTGATCGAGGAGGAGAGATAGATGAAAGTGGAACAGGGTACGTACGAAACAGCAAGAGAGGAGAAAGACACACTGGAGTAAAAAGGGAGCCCAAATAGCAACAAATTTTGAGATCTACAATAAGCTGTTTGGACTGTTTGGAGATTAGAAGTGGAGGAGAAATAGCTAGTACAATGCATTTTCTTTGTCCTATCTCTCCAGCTCCTCCTCAGAATCCCCAAAAGTGGAGGCTCCTCTTGCGTTTTGCCTCTGCTTATTTAGGAGAGCTAAGGAGGTATTATGTTGCTTTTTCTTGGAAATGACTACTTCTTCCATCTCAGAGACCTGCCTCTGTGGGGAGTAGAGCATAATCGAAATGATTGTGTCTCACTTTCTCTCGACTTAAGCTTTCCAAACTTTAGTTAGCATAGACTTTTCTCGTGGTATCCATTATAGATAGATTGTCCACAAAAGATAATTAAGCCTTCCATTATCTGAATCTCAGACCGAAGTCATGCCAATTTTTTTTTCAACTGACCAAACACTCTTTGACAATAGAACACACTTTGTGAAGAGGCCTTTTCCGTCCATGTATGGAGCATGCTTCGTATATATGAGTCAGATCCACTTGTACTGTTATTTTACACATGGTGGAATCAAAAGTCTTTTGTCGTATCTACTGCTCTCTTCTCATTTATTGCTTCCAACTCTTTTCTTACCGCCATAATGTAACATCTTTTGTCATCTTTTGCCGTCAGTTGCATGACAACTGCTCTTCTCATCTTGCTAACTGCATGCCTGCACTCCTCCCGTGCCCTCACTGCGTAAGACTTTTTTTCTTTTTTTACCCTTGTTTTTTTCCACTTCGCGAAAGTAAATTTCCATCGCTTCATGGTGTACCATATTCTATCATGAAGAAAATCTTAAAATAAAAAAATCACTGCACATTTTAAGGCAAACCTTGAAGAGCCATTTAAATCCTCTCTTTAAATTGAGAAGCGAATACGATGAGGAGGGAGAGAAAAGAGGAGTGTGCGAGGAAGAGGAGGAGGAGGAGGCGGTGTGATGGATTCCTTCAGATTCAAACCCACGCCAAGGCATGTCCCCCGTGGTGTGATCGCTCTCCTAATCCACTCCACCACGCGCCTTGAATAATCTGTTGTGTCCTGGCCTCTGTCTTTAGCCTGCCGCGCCTCGCTCCGCCACGTCTCTCCATCTTAACTTCCGTCTTCCTCTTGATCTCCTCCCACTGATTGCCTCCCCATCAGCAGCTCGCTTTGATCCTCCTCCTCCTCCTCCTCCTCCTCCTCCTCCCCCTCCTTTCCATAATCCTTCCCCTGAATCCTCCGTCGTGTTTTTGTGTCACTGGACTAGATCGCTGGATTATCGTTGAGTGCAAAAAAAGACGTCGATAAATTAGGAACAAATGAAGTGTAATCTGATTGTCTCTCGCTTCCTTTTATCGGTTTAGTCACTGTTATTGCTGTTGTTATTCATTTATTTATTTATCTATTATTACTATTATTATTTTATTTATCTATTTATTTATTATTTATTTATTATTTTTTATTTATTTATTTTTTTTGCTTTTTGTTTCTGTTCTTGTCTTATTTTTCCTACTCATTCTTCTCCTCCTCCTATTGTTGTTGTTGTTCTTGTTCTTCTTCTTCCTCCTCCTCGTCCACCTCCTCCTCCTCCTTGAGCATTCTTCGCTTTTCTTACCCTTAGTCTTGTGCCGGTATACTGATGTTTGTTCTTCTTCTATGTTCCTTTGTGGTCCTTCTCTACTTTTTTTCTTCCTTCCTCCTTCTCCTTATTTTCTCTCTCTCTTTTTTCCCTCCATGTCATCGTCTACTGATTACAATATTGTTGAAATATCCAACATTCAAGTCACACAGGTTGTTCTTGTATCGTGTAAGTGTCATAAGCTTTTTTCTGTGTTGTTTATTTCATTATTTTTTTTGCACTCGTCTCTTTCCTTTTTCTTATTTTTTCAGGTTTTCTCTTTTCTTACTCTATGTTTTCCTCCTCCTCCTCCTCCTCCTCCTCCTCCTCCTCCTCCTCTTCCTCCTCCTCCTCCTCCTCCTCCTCCTCCTCCTCCTCCTCCTCTTCACTCTTACAGCCTCCCTCCCTTCTCTTTTCTAAAACCCTGAGCCCAAGTATTTAAACTTGTCCACTTTTGTCAACTCTTGATTCTTCCTCTCCACAAAACGCCCCTGCTCCTTCCCCCCCCCTCCCTTCCCTCACTCCTCTTCCGCCATTTCAACCTCTTGCTCTTCCCCTCGGCACTGCTCCCTCTGACTTCCTGCTTCTTAGATATCATATGTTCTCCTTTCTTCTTTTTTAAGCACTAGTTCATGTTATACTTTTATGGTGCTAGTGCTGCTGGTGTTGCTGCGGCTGCTGATGCTTTCTTTTTCTTTCTTTCTTTCTTTCTTTCTTTCTTTCTTTCTTTCATTCATTCTTTCTTTCTTTCGTTTCCTCTCTTCCTTTCTTTCTTTATCTATTCATTTATTTATTCATTTCCTATCTTTGTTGTTGTTGTTGTAGTTGCTGTTTTTTTTTGTTGTTGTTGGTGGTGGTGGTGGTATTGTTGTTGTTGTTGTTGTTGTTGTTGTTGTTGTTGTTGTTGTTGTTGTTGTTGTTGTTGTTGTTGTTGTTGTTCTTCTTCTTCTTCTTCTTCTTACTTTTCTTCTTCTTCTTCTTCTTTTGTTTCTTCTTCTTCTTCTTCTTCTTCTTCTTCTTCTTCTTCTTCTTCTTCTTCTTCTTCTTCTTCTTCTTCTTCTTCTTCTTCTTCTTCTTCTTCTTCTTCTTTAACTACTACTACTACTGCTACTACTTCTACTACTACCACCCACTCCCACTACAACCACCATCACTTGAACATCTCCCACAATAATTCTCAAGTAGTGGTGCTGCCTGCTGTTGGTAGGTACGTACATCCACTTGCTTCCCTCATCACCTTCGTATCTGCCACGGTAATATGACTCGAGTCCTCCTGACGAAGACTAAGGGAGCACCAGGGATCAGAGTCTCCTGGCGCGTGCAAGTACAACTATATTAATAATTCCTCGCACTTCGCGTCCCATGTTTCACCACTTCGTACCCTGAGGAGTGTGATCTAAGGTATTGTAAGGAAGATGAGGTTTGTCTTTTCAAGCCTTTTCGTGTGTGTGTGTGTGTGTGTGTGTGTGTGTGTGCGCAAAATAAAGTATAGAGAAGTAAAGTTTGCCGCCTTGTTATTAGTAAGTAGAATAGATATATACACGGTATGCATTGGCACGGTCTGTTTAGCCGAGGCTCCCTGACAGTTTTAGTTATTTTATCACTATATCAAACTTGCTGGAGAACCTCATTTGGAAATATAATATGCAAAATGTGTGTGTGTGTGTGTGTGTGTGTGTGTGTGTGTGTGTGTGTGTGTGTGTGTGTGTTGATTTGAAGGTGGATGGTTTTGCATGCTAGTGTACACAAAAGTTACCTAGTTTTGTTTTTCTTATATTTTTTTTCTTTTTTCTCGTCTTACGAAACAGCTTACTTCTGCAAAAGTCTAGGCATATGCAAATCAACTCTCTTATCCGACCACACACACGTCTATGTACGCCGGCGGGCAGACGAACGCACATTTGAGCACGCACGCACGCACACACACACACACACACACACACACACACACACACACACACACACACACACACACACACACACACACACACACACACACACAAACACACACACGCCGCTAAATATAGTGGTTAGCACCCTCGCCTCACCCTCGGCGCTGCGAGGCAAATGGGCAAGCCTCTTAATCTAGCCCCTGTTCACCTAGCAGCAAGTAGGTACGGGATGTAAGTCGAGGGGCTGTGGCCTCGTTGTCCCGGTGTGTAATGTGTGATGTGGTTTTAGCCCTACCCGAAGATCGGTCTATGAGCTCTGAGCTCGCTCCGTAGGGAAAAGGGTGACCACCAGGCGACCGCGACAGTGAATTACATCTCTTTTGTAGTATCTTATATCACACTTTCAACGGTACGAAATGGGTCTTATACTTTTTTATTAATTATGAGATAAAAGAGACGCCTTTCACAGACATGGACGATAGAAAGTAACAGAAAGGACATAAATTTATTAAATTATTACAATTTTTGCTTAGTTTTTTTTTTTTTTTTCTAAAGGAAGATCAATCGAATATACGTAAGCAGAGTAGTATTAATGTTTAAAGACTTGGTGAAACACTGACTATTAATAACACTTTTCCTTAGCTTTCTCTTATTCATTTAGAAAATAGTGTAAAATTAGGCAGTTTTGTGACTTTATAAAATTAAAATTGTGTGTTGATTTTTTTATCATGTTTTTTGTCTATGGTAACTATTGTGGTTAACTCACATCTGAACTGGAGCACATTTTATATTTAATCTGCTTATTATTTGGCGATTTTATGCAGTTCCAGAAACTCATAGGGGGATCAAAATAGCACCTACTCTGGCTACTAATCTTGTGACTTTCATAGACCCTTCTGAATGTCAAAAAAAAAAAAAGTTTAATCATACCTTAAATATATGGTAAATATGTACCCCAGTATTAAATGGGTTAAGATAATTATCCTCTATCTAATGAGACATGAGACACATGGTAGCAGCCATTAATTTAACACAGTAGGGAAAATGAGTAAGCACGAAAGCCATAGGAAGTCTATTGAAACAGGAGTGGATTGGGGAACGTGAGCGGTGATCCCTCACAAAAATCATTTAATTTGTCACCTTACACTGAACTCGACCTTGGTACTTCTAAATTAAAGGGTCGTTCCCACTTCTTCTGATCGTAATGCCTCCTCTCCTTTCCCTTCCATTTCCTCCTCTTTGCTCCCTTTATTTCCCTTTCTTTCCCCTCCCTTTCTTTAATAGCACCATATAATCTACCACATTCATTCTTTTGATAATTATATTCGTGCCTCCTTAAGCATAAAATGGAAAAGTACTGCAGGAGACGATAAAAGAGGAGGAGGAGGAGGAGGAAGAAGAAGAAGAGGACAAGAAGGAGGAGAAGGAGGAGGGGGTAAAGGAAGAGGAGGAAAATGGGAACATTCGAAAAAAAAAATGTAATATAAGAAAAAACGAGCAGTAAGTGGAATAAAATTTAATAACAGAGAAACTATTTGATAAAGAAGAATACTGCAATATGTTATTTTCTTTTCTTTTGGGGGATGTTATGTTCACATTGTTATTTATTTATTATTTTTTTGTTATGCTCTAGAAGTTCCTATAATTCCTTCATCCCCAGCAGCAGCAGCAGCAGCAGCAGCAGCAGCAGCAGTAGCAACAGCAGCAGAAGCAGCAGCAGAAATAGCAGCAGTAATAGTACTAGTAGTAGTAGCAGCAACAGCAGTAGTAGTACTAGTAGTAGCAGTAGTAGTAGTAGTAGTAGTAGTAGTAGTAGTAGTAGCAGTAGCAGTAGCAGCAGCAGCAATGGTTGGTGATAATGGTATTAGCGCCACTATCACCACCACCATTATCACCACCAACCCCATCACATCTGCTTTTATTTCTAAAGTTACTACTACAACTACTACTACTACTACTACTACTGCTGCTACTGCTGCTGCTACTGCTGCTGTTGCTGCTGCTGCTGCTGCTGCTACAGGTGCTGCTGCTGCTGCTACTACTACTACTACTACTACTACTACTACTACTACTACTACTACTACTACTACTGTTGCTGCTGCTGCTGCTGCTGCTGCTGCTGCTGCTGCTGCTGCTGTTGCTGTTGCTGGTGCTGGTGCTGCTGCTGCTGCTGCTGCTGCTGCTACTACTACTACTACTACTACTACTACTACTACTACTACTACTACTACTACTACTACTAATGATACTACTACTGCTGCTGCTGCTGCTGCTGCTGTTGCTGCTGCTGCTGTTGCTGCTGCTGCTACTACTACAACTACTACTACTACTACTACTACTACTACTACTACTACTACTACTACTGCTGCTGCTGCTGCTGCTGCTGCTGCTGCTGCTGC